>JADLZK010000694.1:0-125286 GCA_015847255.1 Hyparrhenia diplandra
CAGTTGCATCCTCTGTTTTTTTTTTTTTTTTTTTTTTTTTTTAAAAAAAAACTAGTGTGCCCTGTTGCCCTTTTGGGAATTACAAGCAGTAGTAGTTTGCTAAAGTAGTTCACAAGAAATTATCAATCCACAGGGTGACCAGGTGTTTTCGTTTGATTCAAGTAGGCATACAAATTTCTTATGCTTACACTACTAAGAAGGGAAAGGCAATACAAGAGCTACACCATACTCCCACAGTAGATTAACATATATTAGTACATTACATGTCTTTTCGAATTAATAATTTCACTGTATAATATTTAATGATGACATTGATTAAACTACATGTAGTGAAAATCTTTTAAAAAAACAAAAGTTCCTCATATTTGATTAGTGTGCCCTAGCTGACGAATTTGATTCTCATGTGGGAGAATAAAAGGAATCGACGAGAGCAAGCGATAGAAACGTCAAGCAGGAGCAGCGTTCTTGGCAGCCGAAGACGGCGTCCTCTGGCTTGGGTATGCCAGCGAGCGCAGGCAAGTCCTAACCACCATTAACATTATTTTCCCTCTACACATATATCTACCATCCCTAAACCACTCCCCCTGGGACCCTGTCACCTTTCCACCAATATCATTTTCCACCACCTTCACCTTATAGCCAATCGCCTCCCACTGTCCGTTAAATATTTAATAAACACAATTCGTGTTATTCTTACAGAGAATCAATGTTGTGAGGATATGTGGTAATATAGTGGATAATTATGATGTGAGCATAAATGATATATGATGTTGAGTATTTGTGATATGATATGAACCTTAGGATATGATGAGCAAAGAATATATGGTTAATGGAAACTAGTAAACTACTCTAAAGGGAGCAGTGAGGGTATTTCCACATGGTGTGGACTACCTTGGCTGGTTCGCTTATAGAAGGTTCTTGTTGGGAGATACCTGCTTCGGTCATACAAGGGCCGGTTCATTTGCCATCTCACCAAGCATATTTCGTACAACCGTATGTCTATGTGGGTGCACTGATCTCACACCACGTTTTGTAGAAGTAGAATTACTACTGAAAGTCAGTGTTGGCAACAGAGAGACAACCACTACTACAAAAAGAAATCTTAACCGTGTGGGCAATATTACTTAACCAAGGTGGGTTTCACTACTACCCAATTTGTTTTGGGTGACGGGCATTATTCATTTTTGGAGGCGGGCAAGTATGTCCGTCACGGTTCACAAGTCACAATTAATATTTTTCCGCCCGGCCACGGTTAATCGAGCACAAAAAAAAAAAAAAAAAACAAAGAAAATGCCCCCGACCACCCGGTTGGATTGGATCTGGCTTTGGGGCTGGGCTGCTCGCATCGTCGCCACCGCCCGCCCGGTGGCTGGATCTACGCCGCCGCCGACGCCACGCGGAGAGGAAGGGGCGTGGATCCCCGCTCCCCGAGCACCGCACGCCATTGGTGAGGAAGTTGGGCGCGGATCCGCCGCCCCAAGCGCCACACGCCCGCCCGAGAGAGGAAGAGGGGTGCAAATGGCCGCTGCCCCGAAGCGCCACCGCCGGTAGGGAGAGGAAGGGGGGCGCTTGATCCGTGCCCTCGAGCGCTGCCCACCGCCAGAGATGCCTCATGCGCCGCCGAGAGATGGAGAAGGAGGGAGGGAGTTGTGAGGGAGAGGGTGGCTAGAGTGGGAGGAAAGGAGAGGCTGTAACGGGGCCAGACGTAAAAGGAAAGGAGGGAGGGAGAGCGCCGCGACTAATCGTATCGGGCTAAAGGAAAGGAGCTAAGGGGGAAACCCTAACATGTCAGATTATACCCGAACACAGTTATCGGGCTTCACTGGGACTGTTGGGCCTCTGCATTAATTGTGGCGCGCCTATTAAATTTCCCACCACGGTAAATCGGGCTTCACTGGGACGGTTGGGTCTGGGTCTGGGCTGCTCACATCGTCGTCGCCGCCGACGGCGGCCGGATCTACCGCCCCGTCCCGCCCACCCGCCGCCGGAGAGGAAGGGGCGCGGATCCGCCTCCCCCTAGCGTCGGATGCTACCAGAGTGGAAGTTGGGCGTGGATCCACTGCCCCCAAGCGCCGCACGCCGCCTGAGAGGAAGAGGGGTGTGGATCCGCTGCCCCCGAGTGCCACCGCCGCCTTAGAGGACGGGGACGCGGATCTGGCTCCCCCGAGCGCTACCCGCCGCCGGATATGCCTCATGCGCGCGCCGAGAGAGGGAGAGGGAGGTTGAGAGTGGTGAGGGTGAGGGTGGCTAGAGTGGGAGGGATGGAGAGGGTTGTACTTTTGCTTGTATCGGACTAAAGGAAAGGAGTTGAGGGGGAAACCCTAACACGTTGTACTTACACCAACATAGTTATCGGGCTTCGCTTTGGGGACCGTTAGGCCACTACATTAACGGTGGTGGGACTATTAAATTGCCCACCACAGTTCGCGGGCTGGCACTCTTGCCCACCACGTTCATGGCGGGCACTCTTGCCCGCCACTAAAAAATAAAAAACATTTGCCACCGTTAATCGGGACATTAAGCGCGGTCGAGTGCCGGCTCAGGGGGGGGGGGGGTGCAGCCAGGGCACGGCCGGGGCCCATGGAAGGAGGGGGCCCAATATTATAGAAGTACGTAGTATATATATATATATATATATATATATATATATATATATATATATATTTGGTATATATTAAATAGGCCTTTCGTTTTATTTGAAGGCCCATGTTAATTGACAAAGAAAAAGCCTTGGTCCTGTTGCTCTGTACGTAGAGGCCGACGTTTGTGTTTCCGGCTCCAGTCCTAGATCATAACTTTTCCTGTTTCCGGCTCCTAGTGCTAGATCGTAACTTTTCCTGCCCGGCCGCCGCCGCCGCTCCTGGCCCCAGCGCTGCTCAGCTCGATAGGCACGGCAAGCACGGCAATCAGCTCGATCGGCACGGCCACGGCAATCAGCAAGGTACACAGATCCTACCGTCCTACGTACAAGCATCGGCAAGCATTGAATCAGCCTTGTGCTGGATTTGATGATTTTCTTATATTTGTATTGAATTTATGCTATGAATTTTATATAGGGCACCGTCTGACAGTCCTCACGCCAAGGCATATCAAGGATTTCTACATGCCAAGGCTCTCTCTAGGCTATAGAGATTTTTTTCCCAAATTAATTTCACGGTAAACAATTTATGTGCGCCATTGAGAGGATATTTTGGGCGACATTAATCTTGATGCTGTTATTGAAGATTTTGCATCAAGAAATGCCCATAGATGGTTTTTATCAATGAACTAAACCACTACATCTTATTTGAGGTAATTATAATAGTTGCTATTTTTTAGTTTTTTATTACATCATTATTATGTTCATGGTCTAAACATGTCTTGCAACGAATTTGTATTCGAATACTATATATATATATATATATATATATATATATATATATAAGTATTACTTGAATGGGCCCATATTTTCTTGCTTGCACATAGGCCCTTCAAATTACAGAAATGGGCGTGGATGCGGTGGACAAAGTGTACGCCTACCACAGAAAAAGATTGGGGGTGTTAGACAAAAAAGAATTCCGTTGTAGTGTTTAGCAAGCGCTTCAAATGAAAGGTCACGATAAATGACATGTTTTTCGAGGTGGTTTGTTGTCCGCCACGATTAGTCGAGTAAAAAACAAAAACAGAACCCATGGGGAAGGCCGAAGCGAGCCCATCCGGTAGCCTACCAAGCCTACCCCACCATCACTGCTCGCCAGACCGCCGGATCTAGCCTCCGGCCGTCGGAACTCACACACGCCGCCCTAGATCTAGCCTCTTCACTGTCAGATCTGGGCTCTCCTTGCCTACACCACCATGCTAGAGGAGGAAGAGGAGGCAGATCTGGCTTCACCCATGCCGGACCTAGAGGTAGTGGAGGATGCCATCAAGAAAGAGGCCATGGGAAAGTAGAGGCGTCATAATAGAGGGGCGAAACTGAGGAAGATAGGAAGAGGCACGCTGCTACAACTAGTCGTGCCACCACCTAGCCCATGCCTACCAAATTGGTGCGTCTCCAGCAGTACCTGGTGGGATCCATGCACCACCAGGGCTGTCATCGCTACGCCAAGGGGAAAGAGGGGCGCTGCCGTGCGTGGGGAGGGAGAGGAGTGGCATAGTGGAGTGGGAGGAGTAGAGTACGGGAGAGAGAAAGAGAGAGTGGAGGACAAGACAAGAGGGACAGGCACTCGCGTCGAGGAGGTGCTGCAGAGCACGGAGGAGGTGCGACGCTAAGGGAGTCAAGGCTGGTGTGAGCGAGTGAGTCTAGAGTTTGAGGATTTGAGTGACTATTGGGCTGAGATGGGCTTTTCTAAATCAAAATGGGCTTGCCCTTTTTAACCGAGGAAGGCCTTATATATATATATATATATATATATATATATATATATATATATATATATATATATATATATATATATATATATATATATATATATATATATATATATATATATATATATATATTTTGAGAATTGAGGAAGGCCTTATATAAATAGCGCCTCTATAAATACCTTTTATTTTGTATGGTGGGCCTCCTATAATAACCGCCTTCATAAATCTATTTTATGAAGTGGTTAATCATAACTCTCTCGATTAACAAAAAGTGATTGTCTTGCTTGCATTAATCGTAAATTGTTTTCCTTCTTGACTTGCGAAAGATTTTATATAGTAGTGAACATAGATGTTGGGTGATCTTTTGTGGTTTTGGTCGGCATGGATGCTATGTGTGATCTGCCATGTAAATTTCTTGTTGGCCGTTGAGCCCCTTTTTAAGCGGTTGATGCAGTATCATCCAAATTGTTGACTTGTATGTTGTGTGACCATCCAAAGCTTTGAGTGTTTTCTGTCTCTTGGGTAGACCATGGTAGTGTTGTATGGAAGCCTGAGGTCATTCCATTTGGGTATAGGATCTAGTTAGGCATGTTTCTACCACTGCGCATGCATGGTTAGGAATTGTGCCCATCATGTGGCATAATGTGTACAACCTCTGCAGAGTATAGTGAATCTATTCGAATACCTACGTCCATGGAATGGGCAACCACTGGGATAAGGTCTCAAATGATTAGATGTTTTCATGAAAATAAAATTGTGATGATCTGGTAAGTTGTAATCAAATCAAGGACTAGCAAGAAGGGTTAATACTCTTCTAAGACCCAAACTTTCATATACCAACACTCCTCTCTCACTCTCAATACTACTCCATTATAAACCACTTTACCAAAGTTAGTGTTTATTGAGTACTTTACATACTCAATTCCCTTCATTCTAAGTTTTTAGGAAGAAAACTACAAGAGTACATACAAAGGAATAGGAAAACAGAAGTACAAACGAAGACGAAGCCATACAACTACGTCAAAGGAACTATGCTCGGATTGAGATATAGGAATAAGTCTAATAAGACTAAGGTGTATGTCTATAGTCCAAGTTGCCTCTAGGAATGAAGTGCCATGACATCTTAGGACTATTGTGATAGAAATATGGTTTTTGATATCCATGTTGTTCAACTGTGTGTATCAGGTACTAATCTTGGGACTGATACATGACGCACAAAGGAGCCCAAATTCGAAAATCTATAGACTTATAGTTCTGAGAACACCAAAGATCAGCCTCAGAGAATACAATGTCCTACTCTCAACCATTGTCGACCTTCCCACAGACGTTTCAGGTAGGATTCTTGGACTTGCCCTTTAGGTCAAGGGATCCTCGTATGTAACCCCTCATTGTCTCTTAGTCCTTGAGGAGATGCCTTTCCTACCCGCCGTGGAATAGGTACAGGACTATGAAGGCACCATCATCGGATCCCTCAACCATCATCATGATCTAGTTGTTGGGGTCGGTTTCCCCATTGAACTTGCTTATGTGGATCCATGATCAGAAGCCATTGGGGTAGTAGCTACTCGGATTCTAGCCCCCAACACCTTAGCACCAAGACAGTCATTGCTCAGGTTCCTTTCCTATTATTCATGCTCATAGACTTGGTCTGAGTATTATAACGCCTCGCCTCAATTGTGTCGTACGCACATGTGCTAATCTTCTTCTCTGATCCATTGTCACACAGGAGGTTGGCAAGAGGAGGGCTCGGCCCTATGCTCTTGTTGAGGCATGGTGCCTCTCGCCAGTGCCGACCCTATGTTTTTGAGTACCCCACGACAAACTCATCGCAAAGGGACCTCTAAACTCCCTTTTGCTATTGTCAAGATTATCCCATGTTCTAGGATCATAGATAGATAAACCAGAACCATCTTGTTCATCACCATTCAAATTTTCCAGATTAGAGGGATGCAAATCTTACTGATTCATACTGTCCTCCGTGGCTTCAATTGCTGCAATGAAATCTTCTTCCATTATATCATCATCTTCACCGACCGAACTACGCATCATGTTCCTGCTGGCCATGATGATGATTCATGCTGACCATGATCGGATTCATGCCCTTGAACCGTTGACATCAACATTACTTGAACCAACAAAGAACTTACGTTAAAAGCACCCCTTTGCGATTGAGCAATTGAGCATCATGTTTTCTCTTATTCCTTTTCTGAGCACCTGACAATTGTTTCTTGGGGGCCATCGATCTATGATCTAAGACCTAATCAAATTGCAACTAAATAAATTACAACTATTAAATAAAAATATTTTAAAAATTTAAGAATAAGATTTACCTATGGCAGCCGTCGATGAATGGCTGTTTACTGTGATCGCCGTCACCAACACCAACTTCGTCGAGGCGGAACAACGTCGATGAATGATTGTTTTCTGTTTATGCGGCAGCGGTCATGCTCTTGCCTCGTGCATCTCTCGGCGAATAGCAGCGAACGGACGAGGCGATCTGCGTGACTACGAGGAAGTGGAATGGACGAGGACGAGGCGAAGGCGATCTGCGTATGCGTGGGACTCGTGTGGTGGCGACGTAGCGGATAGAGTCACGGTCAAGAGACTCACGAAGGAACAAGTTTTTTTTTGAGAATACGAAGGGCATAGGGGGCACAAGTAGTACTCTATTCTAATCTACTTGTTGGCCCCCCGGCCGTCGCCTCCGTTGCATGGCCTTAGGGCCGGCTCTGCCTCTCGCCCTCGGTTGGTCACATCTATAAGCGGAGGTGTTACCGTTGTTGTCATCCGTCTATGGGGCTCGGGCATCAAGGCGTCACCTAGGACGACCTCGAGATGGCCTTGCAGTGGTGAGATGTCGAAAACCTATTGGTTAAGGGTGATGTAGAGGAGTTGTTGTACCTACTGAAGTTTCTCATTAGTTTTCGGGTCCGGTGTGTCAGAGATGTCACTGAGCTGCAGGTGGCGGCTGCCATGTTGTACGCCACGTGGGAAAAATAGAATCAGGAGCCTTTTGGTTGTTGTCACTGTGCGGGACGGCTTGCTCATGCTCCATCTCTTCGTTCCTCCCGTCGAGCTCGACACGGTCTACGTTGAGCTCCTGCTATCGGGCTTGGAGGCACTTGGCATTTTCCTCAAGGTAGTTTGCGCGGCTGGCTAGGCTCATGTGCAGAGGCGAGACCTTGGAGAGGTGGTATCAGCAGCGATCCTGGCATCGATAAAGAAGCACTAAACATCGAGGAAAAGCCGTCAGTATCATCGGAGTTGTACTTTGGTTTGAGCCCCAAGACGGTCTCCAAAATGTTACACAACAAAGGGACATCAGTCCCTGCTGCGCATGAGAGCATGATGCCATGTGGCGCCTCGCTCTCGGCTCACAAGCCTCTCCAGCTCCAGCTAGAAAGATGTCATAGTGTTATGGATCCCATACAAAAGATCTAGGAGGATGTACCAAAAAGGGTGAGGCAGTCGTAGCTTCTCTTCGATGGCGATCTGATGGTGGACGCTTGCCAGCTTGTAGAACATTTGGTGACATTCCAACTAGGTGGGGTTCGGGCCTAGTTCGAGTCAAATCTACTGAGGTCTGTTTTGAGACCTATGGGCCTAGTTCGAGTCAAATCTATCGAGGTGCGCTTCAAGGCCTAGTGGAGCTATCCCTGTCCGAGGGCTCACAGTCCAATGTAGTCTCCTTGAGGGGGTGAAATAATATTGTTATGGATCCCAAAATATTGTTAATATTAACTCTTAAATATTGCATATTATGGATGTCGTGATCAACGTAACATAAAATGTTGTTTTAGAATTTTGTAGAAGGATAAAATAGAAATGGCTATAACATTCTTCTCAGTTTTCAGGAATATTTTAGGTACCTCACTTTCTCACAATTCCAAATAGCGAACATCAAGCAACACATGTTGGATGAATGGGTACTCCTTGGAGATTTCAATTTGCTATATAGAATGGAGGACAAGAACAATGGTAGAATCAACATACCGATGCTAAATAGATTCAGAGGCATGATTGATAATCTGCAGTTAGTACCATTGGAACTTCAAGGTAGACGTTTCACTTGGGTGCAACAATCAACAAGACCCAACTATGACGAAGATTGATCATGTATTTATATCGTCGGAGTGGGTTGAGCTCTTTCCACGAACAGACCCACAAGCTCTAGCGTCCATGGGATCCGACCACTGTCCTATACTTCTCCAAGGAGACACCTCCTTCGAATTCTACCATGGCTTTCGCTTTGAGGCGTATTGGACCAAGATGCCGGGCTTCCTGGAAATGGTGAAAAGAGCATGGGAGCAGCCGGTCAACTCACAAATTGCCCTTCTCATCTTACATGTCAAGCTAATGCGTACGACAAGAGCCTTGAAAATTTGGAGGAGGTCAATGATGGGCAAATTCAAGATACAAATGGCGATCCTACAGGTGGTGCTACTCGAGTTGGAAAAAGCAGAGGAACAGAGATAGCTTTCTACAGAGGAAAGTGACTTCAAAAACTTTTTGAAAGCAAAAGCAGTAGGAATGGCTACGGTCCAAAAGGCAAGGGCAAGACAACACTGTCGTTTAACATGGATTCGGGAGGGAGATTCAAACACGAGACTGTTTCAAATGGAAGAAGGAAGAAGTATATAAGCAAGCTCCAAACGGAAAATGGGACAATAACGACACACCAAGCAAAGGTCAAAGTGGCAGAAGATTTCTTTAGCAAAGCCATGGGCACAAGGATGGTAAGAACCCGTCGCATCAACTGGAATGCTCTAGGGTATACAACTTTCAATCTAGCAGACCAAGACGCACCTTTCACGATCCAAGAACTCAAGGAGACAGTGCGAGCTTTGCCAAATGAAAAGGCGCCAGGGCCAGACGGTTTCATCGGGATTTTCTACAAGAAATGTTGGGATATAATTAAGCACGATCTCCATGAAGCGCTTATGGGATTTTATAACCACAAGACTTCCAAGATGCACATCTTTAACGAGGCCAACATCGTGCTATTGCCCAAAAAGCAAGATGCATCCAAGATTGAGGAGTATAGGCCAATTAGACCGATCAATAGCCTAACAAAAATCATAACAAAATTGTTGGCATCAAGATTGGCCCCAAGAATGAATGAGTTGGTATCTCAAGCCCAGAATGCATTTATAAAAAAACGGTGCCTACATGATAATTTTCTATACGTGCAGCGAGTAATTCAAACCTTGCATAAGAAAAGGAAGCCAACGCTTTTCATAAAGCTGGACATATCGAAAGCTTTTGACTCCATTGGCTAGCAATATCTTTTGGAGGTGTTGACGGCGCTAGGATTCAGTACAAAGTGGTGAAATTGGATATCAACAATCCTAGGCTCATCATCGTCGAGAATACTAATCAATGGCAAACCAAGCAAGAATATCAAACATGCAAAGGGCTTATGGCAAGGAGACCCTCTATCACCGCTATTATTTATAATTGCCATTGACCCACTACAACGGATCATAGAACAAGCGGCCCATCAGGAATTACTACAACCGGTTCTCCCAGAACAGGCGAAATTATGATGTTCATTGTACGCAGACGACGCTGCACTATTCGCAAGTCCTAAACCGGTGGATTTAACTAGATTACAGAAAATACTTGAAGTCTTTAAAGAGTGCACCGGGCTGAAAGTAAACAAGTCAAAAATTGAGATTTACCCGATAAGGATGCAAGTAGACGAGATGGACAACATTGTTCAAAATTTTCCGGGTAAGATCAGCACTTTTCCGGGCAAATATTTGGGGTTACCTCTTCACACCAGAAGACTAAGAAGACTTGAGGTACAACCACTCATGGAGAAAGTTGGAGCAAGGTTGCCGGGGTGGCAAGGAAATTTGTTGTCCTCAGCAGCAAGAGAGACCTTGGTCAAGTTGGTGTTATCAAGCTTGCCAATTTATCACTTAACAGTCTTCCATGCACAAAAATGGCTTATAAAAGGAATAGATCGAATTAGAAGAAGCTTCCTTTGGCGGGGAGAGGACCCGGACAAGGTGAAAGGGGGACACTCCTTAGTAAATTGGCCCACCACCTGCCTGCGAAACCCGAAAGGAGGACTAAGTATTCTGGAGCTCGAACGCTTCACAAGATCCCTACGGCTAAGATTGTTGTGGTTCAAGTGGAAAGATAAGAATAGGGCCTGGAACCAACTAGACATTCCATGTGACAGAGTAGATAGTGACCTCTTCTATGCATCCACAGTTGTATCAATCGGAAATGGTAAGACGACACCGTTCTGGTATTCAAATTGGATAGATGAAGCATCCGCTAGGAAAATTGCACCACTCCTATACCAAAAAACAAGAAGGGAGAAGATTACAGTAAAGCAAGCGTTAGATAGCAACAAGTGGATTGATCACATTTACCCCCCAACGTCACAAGAGGAAGTAAGACAATATGCTGAGTTATGGGAAGCAATATAGGGAAGAGAATTAACTGAGGATGTCGAAGATGATATTACCTAGAAATGGACAGCTGATGGGGTTTACACCACAAAAAGCGCATATCAAATACAATTCAATGGGGTCTACAGTGGTCTGAAAATAACACCAATTTGGAAAGCCAAAGCAGAACATAAGTGCAAATTCTTCACCTGGACATTAATGCACAAAAAGATTGTAACAGCAAATAATCTACTTAAGCGAGGATGGACCGATTCTAACGATACGGATTGCAAGCTGTGCAATAGTAGCCTAGAAACACCAACACATCTTTGCAAGTTTTGCCCATTCACCAAGGAGGTTTGGAGATATATAAAGCAATGGCTGAACCTGTCTATCCTAGACTCGGTTAATGAAGCAGGATCTATACATGTGTTTTGGTGGAGATGTCGACGTAAATTTGATAAGAATACAAGGAAGGAAGTTGATGGAATACTAATATACCTTTGGTGGAATGTGTGGAAGGAACGAAACAGAAGAATTTTTCAGCACCAGCAGTTGCAGCCGATGCAAGTATCTTCTTTATGTAAGGAGGACATAGATCAATATCGCCTAGCCAAGTCTACAAATTCTCAAAGCACTCAAGATAGTTAGAGTAGCTAGAGTACCTTTTTTTTTCTTCAGTACTCCTTGTGTTTGTAGCTTTCGAGTTGTACAATATTCTTCTTCTCCAGCCTTGTACAGGTAGGCATTCGTGATGTAAGTCTTGTGGTAGCTGGTTTTGTACTCCCCTTTTTTTTTTTTTTATACCGTCTAATAAAATTCAACGGCAAAGCTTTTGCCGTTCCTTTCAACAAAAAAGTACTTGATGCATTGTGTGCCTCTATTTTGGTATGGGAAGTGGAAGAGCTACAAGACAGTTTGCATTTTCTCATTATTTTTATGCGTTCCACGTTGCCAGCCGCTTATAACTATGACATGTAAATATAGTCTGTTTGCTGATTCCTTCGTCATATAAATACATGGGCAAAGCCACATTAGGCGTTGTTTTGATGTTGTCGGGTTATATCTCAATCCACATGTGATGTGGTGAACAGAGGTTAAATTTAGTTTAAATTTTACTCCAATTTATACATATGGATTACTGTGAATTTGACTACATCCAAACAAGGTCCTATTGAGTAGCACCACCTACTCCCTCGGTCCCTTGTCTAAGGGAATTTTCTTATGAGCTATATGTCAGTGTTTTAGGTACTAATTAGTATATTTTTTAATTTTTTAACAACCCGTGGCAGTTGCCTGTTGTCGTACGTCGCTCATGGGTTGCATTTGCCGCGCCATTGACTTACGGAATGGATGTAGACGAGATGGTGGGTGCATGCATGCGT
The DNA here is from genome assembly GCA_015847255.1 of Hyparrhenia diplandra. Taxonomy (NCBI): domain Eukaryota; kingdom Viridiplantae; phylum Streptophyta; class Magnoliopsida; order Poales; family Poaceae; genus Hyparrhenia; species Hyparrhenia diplandra. Next base: position 12,140 of record JADLZK010000694.1, read on the forward strand.
GTCTGTCTGTGAAAAGAAAGTAATCCGAAGAGACGAGTGGGACTCAATTAATTATTATTGTTCAATGCAAGTTCTAATACATAATTTTTACAGATAGCTTCTAGAAGAGACAGTGTAATTTAGATCAATCTGTCCATTGCAAGGTTTTGTATATATACTATATAGCAGTTGTTATGTAAAAGAGAAAAGCTAATCAGTTGCAAAATAGGACAAAAATAGAGAACAGTCGGATATAGCAAACCACTATGTAGGAATCTTTGCTGCCATATCTGCCATATCACAACGAGTCGTTGTCTCAATCACACATTGAAATATAAGTAACAGTGCCTGAACCGATAGCCGTTGAAATTAAAGTAGCATTGCAAAGATATAGATACATAATAATCAAATTTATGTGATTCCTTAAAAAAAAATGAAGATTATGTAGTATCCTTTAGCTTTGATCACTACCACACACAGGCTTAGGCTAGGCGGCAGGATTCGGCATCACTACAGGTTTTCGGGTCAGTTGTTTCGGAGATGTCGCTGAGACGGCAGCCATGTTGTACCCCTGTGTGGTTGTTGTCGCCGTCCAGGGCGGCTTGCTCACGCTCATTCTCTTCCTTCCCTCCTGCCGAGCTCGGCACGGTCGGTGTCGAGCCCATGCTATTGGTCTTGGAGGAGCTTGGCATTTTCCTTGATGTAGGTCGTGCAGGTCGTTGGGTTCATGTCCGGAGGTGTGACCTTGGAGAGCTGGTGTCATCGGTGACTCTGTTGTCGATAACGAAGCACTGATACATCAGAGAAAACTCACCGGTGTCATTGGAGTTGTACTTTGGTTTGAGTCCCAAGTGGGTCTCCAAAATGTTGCACAACGAAGAGACGTTAGTCCCCATCACACATGAGAACATGACGCTATGTGGCGCCTCCGGGTTGACGAGCCTCTCCAGCTCAAGCTAGAAAGATGTCATAGTGTTCTGGATCCCATACAAGAGATGTAAGTCCCCATCACACATGAGACCATGACGCCATGTGGCGCCTCCGGGTTGACACCAGCTCAAGCTAGAAAGATGTCATAGTGTTATGGATCCCATACAAGAGATGTTAGTCCCCATCACACATGAGAACATGACGCCATGTGGCGCCTCCAGGTTGACGAGCCTCTCCAGCTCAAGCTAGAAAGATGTCATAGTGTTCTGAATCCCATACAAGAGATGTTGGAGGATGACGAGAAAGGGTGAGGCCGGCGGCGGTAGCAACTCCCCGATGGCGATCTGATGGTGAACCCTTGCTAGCATGTAGAACATTTGGTGACATTCTGACTGTGGCGTTTGGGCCGCGTTGGTGTCAAATCTACTGTACGAGAGGACGTCCAGAGGCCTAGTGGAGAGCTACACTGTCCGATGTAGTCTCCTCGAGGAGGTGAATAAGATTGTTATATATGGATCCCCAAATATTATTACTATTAAATTCTAATATTGTCTTCGAAAAAAAACTTTAATATTGTATAATATGGATGTCATGATCAACATAAAATAAAATGTTGTTTTAAAATTTTGTAGAAGGATAAAATAGAAATAGCTATATAGCATTCTTGTTCTCATTTTTCAGGAATATTTTAGGTACCTCACTTTCTTGGCATTCCTTTTTGTTACTTTTCATGAATATTCCTATTATAACTGTTATAAAAAACATGTTGCCAGCGGTTAGGACCTTTCCCTCTGTCTCTCATGATTAACACAATAGATGAAAAGTAGAACAAATAAACACAAGATAGGAAGACTATTCTTTATTCATCTAAATATTAGTGATTACAACATAGACCTAAGAGTTTTCGGTAAGAAGCCCATATATAAACGGACTAGGATTAGGATTTCTCCTTCTCCTTTCCTTCTATGACAGAGTCCGTGTGTTTTACAGCAATAACGCTAGTATATTAGTAACTAAAATCTACTTTGCATCTCAATACGATAAGAGGTAGTTGGAGAGATTAAGTTTTCTAATGGACGCTTCAACCATTGAGATTTGACTTTGTGGTCAGCAACCACATAATAAGATGAAGCTACAAACAAGATTATACTTTACATATTATAGTTATATGTTAGCAGTCGGCAACACCAAACGCATAAAAATAATGAGCAACTGCATCGTCTTTAGGTCTAACCCACTTGTATATACTCTCTCCATAGTTGAAAAAGAAGGCGTTTAGGACATCGACACGGTCTCCAAAGCGCAACTTTGACTTCTCTTTTCTATAAAAATATTTATTAAAAAATTATATATGTATACTTTTATGAAAGTATTTTTCAAGACAAATCTATTGATATGATTTTCACATTTCTAAACTCAACGACTTAAAGTTATTAATGATTTATGTTCCCAATGTTTGACCCAAACCTTTTTCAAAACATATTCTTTTCAACTATGGAAAGAGTCCGTGTGTGTGTTTTACAGCAATAACACTAGTATATTAGTAACTAAAATCTACTTTGCATCTCAATACGATAAGAGGTAGTTGGAGAGATTAAGTTTTCTAATGGACGCTTCAAGCATTGAGATTTGACTTTGTGGTCAGCAACCACATAATAAGATGAAGGAAGCTACAAACAAGATTATATTTTACATATTATAGCTATATGTTAGCAGCCGGCAACACCAAACGCATAAACATAATGAGCAACTGCATCGTCTTTAGGTCTTCCCCACTTGTATATATATACTTCCCAGGCTGAGAAACAGAGGCAGTAGTGTTGCCAAAGCACCAAGTTTGGAAAACTATGGACAACGGTGTGTACTACTGTCTTATTGCTCTTATTCCACTTGTGTACTTCTTTGTGAAGTCGTTGTGGAAGATAGCTCCCTTGGGATCTTGTAGCCGCCATAGACTTGAGCTCCCTCCAGGCCCATGGCAGCTCCCCATCATCGGCAGCATCCACCATCTCCGTGGCTCTCTCGTGCACCGCACTCTGCAGGACCTGTCACAGCGCCACGGACCTCTCATGTTCCTCAGGTTCGGCGAGGTCCCGGTCGTCGTAGCATCCACGCCAAACGCCGCGAAAGAGGTGATGAAGACCCACGACGCCATCTTCTCGACGAGGCCACTGAGCTTCGCCATGAAGATGGTGACCAAGGACTGCCTGGGCATTGTCCGTGCTCCGTACGGTGACCACTGGCGGCAACTCCGCAAGATCTGCACCATGGAGCTGCTCAGCGCCAGGCACGTCCAGTCCCAGCGGCCTGCCCGCGAGGAGGAGGCATTCCGGTTGGTCCAAGCCATCTCGTCGTCGTCTACCGCAGTAGCGCCGCTCGTGGACATCGGTAAGCTAGTGGCCATGTACGTGGGCAACGCGTCGTTGCACGCCATCTTGGGCAGGCGGTTCAAGGTGAAGGACAGGGACACGTTGCTCCGCTACTTGGACGAGGGTGTCCGGCTGGCCGGCGGCTTCACGCTCAGAGACATGTTCCCTTCGTCGTGGCTGGCTCGCGCTCTGAGCCGCCGGGCAGTGCGTGAGGTACAAGCCTACTACCACTCCTTGTTCGCCTTCATGGATGGAGTCTTAGGTGAACACCTAGAGCCACAAAGTTCACGTGAAGAAGACGACGAACACGATGGTTATCAAGAGGATTTGATTGACGTTCTCCTCCGGATCCAGAAGGAAGGAAACCTTCAATTTCCTCTCACCACGAGGATAATAGAAGCTGTGATATTTGTAAGCTAGTGTTTGTTTGCCAATGCCAATGTTAATTAGTGTCTTCAGTTAGTTTGTGTAACTCAAATGTATGTTTTTTTAACTCCAGGACCATGTAGGATCTCATCGGAGGGGCTCTCGAAAGTGCAACAACGACACTGCAGTGGGCGATGGCTGAGCTTTTGAGGAATCCAGATATCATGGCCAAGGCACAAGCTGAGGTTAGGGGAGTGTTCATGGGCCAAACCAAGGTAACCGAAGATCGGCTAGGTGAGCTAACCTACCTGCAGCTGGTCATCAAGGAGACCCTACGACTACACGTCCCGGGGCCATTGCTCGTGCCAAGGGAATGCCAGGAGCAGTGCAGGATATTAGGCTACGACGTTCCCAAGGAAGCCATGGTGCTCGTGAACGCCTGGGCCATCGCTAGGAGCCCGGATTGCTGGGAGGAGCCAGAGGTGTTCCGTCCTGAGAGGTTTCTCTGTGACGTGAGGGATTTCAAGGGCAACGACTTCGAGTTCGTTCCGTTTGGCGCTGGTAGGAGGATCTGCCCTGGGATGGCGTTCGGGCTAGCGAACATCGAGCTGTGCCTCGCCAGCTTGCTCTTCTACTTTGACTGGAGCCTGCCTGAGGGCGTCGCTCCAGGTGAGCTCGACATGACTGAGACCATGGGGATGACTGCTAGGAGGAAAGCAGACCTCTTTCTGTCTGCTACTCCGTTTATAAAACTGCCGAGTTAATTAACAACCGCAAAACGTGCTCTGGAGGAAAGAAAAACATCCAATAATAACTAGTGCTTCAAATTAGATTCAGGCATTGTTCGTTTTCCAAAAGTCATAACACTTGAAAAAATTCCTTCCCTGAGGTATTTCTAGGGACTACTAGTCTAGCAAAAAAAGTCTGCTCTTGTTTGGTTTCCTAGGAACTTTTAGAGACTTCTTTTAATCCCAACCTAAAAAAAGTCCGGGAACCAACACCCTCTCAATTACAGCTTCAGGATATGTGAGGATGCGTGATTCACTCAACCTACATTTTCCCGTATGTTTGATGTGTGAGTTAATTAAATAAGAGTCATAGTTGGGACCACATGTTTACTGCTCCCTCCATTTCAAATTGTAAGTCGTTCGACTTTTTTTGGCTTCTGAAATACGACCATTTTTATTCAAAAACTTTTAAGCAAAAATATAGTCAAATTTAAGTTATTCTTTAAACACTTTTATTAATAAAGAAAGTCACGGCAAAAGAAGTGATATTTTGTATAAATTTTTGAATAAGGCAGTGATCAAACTTGTTGTCAAAAAAGTCAAACGACTTATAATTTGGGACGGAGAGAGTATTTGTTTGTACGGTGCCTTTGTGCAGTTGTTCACTCCACTCCACAGCTCCATATATGGTACGTATTTTTAGATTGTGCAACTATTTTCACGAGAATCATACACTACTATGGTACATATTTTTAGAGACGCCTGTCTCTTTGAGTAGGGACGGATATATCAAAATACGGTACTAAAAATGCTTTGTAACCCGGTCCATCTTTAAGAGGCTAGCAAGCCAAACTGCCTCCAAAAATGACACTAGATGCCGTAGTTCAACTTGCCAACCATCTCTAGAAATGGTTCTAGAACTGATGGGAACTCTGACTGTCTCTAAAAATGGATTTCTATGGGCTATCAAAGAAAATTTATATATTCTCTAAATCAAAGAAATTTATATATTTTCTAAATCAAAGAAAAAAAAAATACAGGCTATCAAATTTAGCATTAAGCTATTCTGGGCGCTATTGCGTTGTTATGGCGATATAGCTAGCGCCACTATGACCGCGTTGTAGCGGCAGTATTGCCACCTGCCTGGCGGCGCTATAGAGGTGCTATTTACACGCTATAGCGTGCTATTTTTTTACAGCCAATATAATATTGAAATATTCTGAATATGTGATAATGATAGCTTGATAAGTGATAACAGCTAACAAAATCCTGATAGTTTTCAATTTTCATACACACAAAAAACCATAAAGACTCCTTGTCACGTGCCAAATCCATTGGCCTGTGGGTGGCACCGGGCGGTCGTTGGCGCCCTAGCGCAGGTTGTCGTTGCGGGGAAAGAAGGGCAGCGCCCGGGCGCTTCATGACGGCGCGTGGGCAGCGGCGGTGGTGCTGGCGTGTGAGAGCTGGGGAGAGACAGGGAGATTATAGGGTTAAACCCTATTTTATTTTATTTCTTTCTTGATCTGAAAAGGATACATCTCCCCTTATATTTATAGTGAGGACTCAACTTGACTTGCAAGCAATCCGGAATCTTCCTAATTTGACTAAACTTAACCCCTAAGTAATAGCTCTTAATTTGACTAAACTTAACCCCTAAGTAATAGTGATAACGAGGATGGCGGCGGCGGCCACACCGGGCGGCGCGCCTCTCCTGGGCCTGGCTGGCCCATGTCACGTTGGCGTGTGATATTACTCCCTCCTTTTCCGAGCAGCGTGTCCTCGCGCTGGAGCTTTGATCGTTCGTCAATGTCGCTCGGGGAAGAAGATATTGTTGGAGTCATGGTGGTGGCCATGGTTGTCGCCCGAGCTAGCCCCATGGTGTAGCTAGTGTTGGGGGCTTGCACCTGGCCATAGCAATGGGCCGATGTTGGAGTCGGTGTTGATGGCCATCTCGTTGTCGAGGAGAACGACGACGCTTAGGTGCTGCTCCAGGAAGTCGATGTGTTGCAGCTTGGTGGTAGACTTACTCGTCGCTGGAGGCGCCAGTGATCACGTTGGCATGGGCCCCAGCGTCGCTGTCGTGACGTCATGGGCACGCACGTCAGACAGCAACGCCACGAGCTACGGTATTGTTGCTAGTGTGTCGTCGAGGTTGTTGTCGTTGTTGTCGTCGTCGTTGAGGAGGTAGCAGTTGTTCCTGAGGAGAGCCAGCTCACCGTTGTGCTTCATGCGGGAGAGGTGGCCGGAGAGGATGGCAAAGTGCTCAAACGGAAGGCTAGAGCCGTACCTCGTGTTGATGTAGTCGGAGATCGCAGCCTTGTCGGAGTCGTCCTTAGATCTGAGCACGCGGAGGGCCTCCATGATCATCTCCCGGTAGGACGGGAGCGGGGTGGCGCCATCTTCTACGGCCATGGACCTCCACAGGCTGAGGATCTTGTGGTCTCTAATGGCGCCAACCTTAGGGTCCTATTCGGGGACCCCAACTTCCCGGTACGTGGTGCACACTCTCTCTATCTCATCGGCATCATCTCAGGGACTAGCGTTAGCATCGTCGTCGACTCAGGAGCAACGCACAACTACATCGACCTTCGTGTGGTGAGCACAGCAGACTTGCAGACTTAGCTAGTGCGTGTCCTGATCATAGTTGGCACCAGCGCGACTTTGACATGCCGAGCGGCCACCTTCGATGTGCCACTTCGCATCGACGCGGACGTCTTCGACATCGACGCCTATGTCATGCACGTGGGCAACGACGTGGACGTCATCCTTGGCATGCCCTGGCTGGCAAGCCTGGGAAGGGTGACATGGGACTTCACCACCAATGAGCTTCAATACTAAAGCGACAACAACGCCACGACTTTCACGTCGGCCCCTCCTCCACGTGCCGACACGGGCACCCCCGGACCTGGCCTACTCCGATCGGGGATCTTTGCAGGCACTCGGAGCTTCGCCCCTAGGTTGGGGAAACATGCGCGGCATGCCACTGCCTTGGACCTCTACAACACATCGACAGGAGTCTTTGTCCAGCTACGACAGGCGACACTGGAGGACCAGCACCTGCGACGGATCGCCCTCGACGTCACCACGGGCGTCGCCGCACCGGCTTGGACAGTGGAGGACGGCCTCCTCCTCTTCGACGGGTGCTTCTATGTCCCGGCTTCCTCACCTCTACTACCGGACCTGCTGGAGGCTCTACTTTAGGGAGGGGTTCGCAGGACGAACTTCATCGCCCTGGGCGCCTACACGACACCACCGACTACAGCAGCTCCAACCACCATCTTGCTGGGCGGCATCTGGCCTCGGCACCACCACGTCGGCCCAGCTAGGGTCATCTTCCTCGACGGCACGGACCACCTCTTCCTCACCATCAACAATATCCACATCAGCTACGATGCGGAGCGGGGAACACATCAGCTCTCCCCATCCATGTTCGACGTCGGCTCCTTCATGTATGGTACGATGCTGAATCTGGCTGCAACTCCTCCTACTCGGCGTGACTTCACTATTTGGCGCCTCCTACTCCTCTTCGTCACTTCTCCGCCAAACGAGTGCTTCTTGTTCCCGGAGAGCTCGCCTCGCGACATGGTGCATCAACACCTTGAGGCGGGCGTTCCGTGGGAGCTCCTGCTCGAGGCTCGTCGTCAGACGGCGTCACAACAGGGACACGCCATCCACCAGTACATCTACCACGGCTACATCGGCAACCTCCACTATCTCTTGGAATTCGCACCCTTGCGAACCCAAGAGAACATGATCCTCAGGAACCCGGTGCATGGGAAGGTGATTCTCCAGGTTGAGCTCATCATGCCAGGTGCTACAGATCTTTCCCCAGGTGTGATCGAATGGACATGTGCCAGGAAATAGGGCCCAGGATGATAGGCCCACGAGGCCCCAAGGGGGCACCGCACCGCCGCCGAGGGCGGGGCGCGCGCCACCACCGTCTCCGCCTCCCTTCCGCGGATTCTTTTCCTGGAATTAATTAGGGAATAAAGAAGGAGTTTGACTAGGATTATCTTAGGCTTTTTGGTGTGCAAGGGGATATTCCATTTATAAGGAAGACCCTTATTAGGAAATAAATAGGATTGCTTGTAAAAAGGTATTCCAATCTATAAGGAAACATTTTAGAGATTGCTTGGTTTACAAGTTCCACTAGTCGGGCTATAAAAGTAAGGGGTCTTTAATCTTTTAGGTCAACAAGCAATAAAGAAATTATTCCCTTCCTCCTCTCCTCTACCGCCGCCGCCGCCTCCACTCCACAGCGCCCCGCCCACGCCTCCACCGCCGCAGCCGCGGCAGCTACCGCCACCGCCGCCACAGCCCCGCCGCCGCCCCTATATGGCGCCCAGCCACGTGTCACCCCGGTAATGATACGGTTCGTGACACTCCTGATAAGTAATAAGCTACTAAGTTCTTGACCTAGTAGCATTGATGGGAATAAAGAGGCACACAATGCTCGAAGAGATCTACCAACACTACTACAAAACTGACCTTCACTGTCAGCCCATCACTGCAGGTAGCTTACAAATTCGCGGTGGTAACCCTGCACCATTGGTTCTTATGTTGAAAATCTTAAAATTGTTGGGATGCAACGAACCGGCAAAGGTGCTTACAACTACAGTTATTGATGGAACTATAGAGTGGAGTGGACAAGTGCACAGAGACACTATACAACTAGAGAAATGCTAAGCACGTTCCATGATTGTCAAAGTACATAGTACATTGTGTGCCTCTCACTACTACAAAAATGATTTATATATTTAACCACAGCTTCATTAGTATCTGCAGAGGTCTGTTTATATCTTTTAGCCACGACTGAAAGTCGTTGTACCCTCCCTATAGCAACGGACGGAAAGTCGCTGAATAAGGGTTGTGGTGTAATAATAAGAGCCACCCCATTTCACTATAGCGGGGCTGGTGATTGGGCTGCCCTACATACATTGGGCTGTCTATTTGTATGGGGGCGCAATATCCATTTTGCCCTTATAAATAGGCGTTGAATAATAAAATGAGGCACTAAAAATTAAAATTTTTAAATAATCTTGGATGGAAAAATAACCTTGATGAAAAATTTAGATCTCGAAAAGTTATGAATCTTTGTTGTTAACAACTTTTCATTTGACTTTAGTTGATGCCTCAAAATGTGGGGTTTGAATGTCAAATTTTTAACGACCTCGGATGGAAAAAATTTCTAAATAAAAATTGTAGATCTCGAAAAGTTATGAAACTTTGTCGTTGACCACTTTTTATTTGAAACCATTTTATCATGGAAAAACTACGTTCAAATGTCGAAAATTGAAATTCAAATTTCATAAATGACCTCGCATGAGAAACACCGTAAATGATATTTGTAGATCTTGAAAAGTTATGACACTTTTTAATTGACCACTTTTGGATTTGAATCCGTTCAAGGGCTCAAATAGTCAATTTTAGTTGTATTTGTATAATATGTGGGGATCTAGAATGAGATATACACAAATGTGAGTGTGTAGTGCATTGGAGGGGGAGGCTCCGCGCGAGGGAGAGGTCAGGGTTTCAAACCCTCAAAGCCATGTAGGGTGCGATTTCATGTGAAATAATGCATGACTTGTGACTTTGACAGAGGTTTGGAAATGATTTGTAGGGGGCGGCTCAACCACCAGCCACCCCTACAAATCCAACACCAGAAATGGTTTGGCCAACCATCCCTTTAGTAGACTGATTTGTAAAAGCCCCTTGGCAAGGGCGGCTAGCCCAACCACCCTTACAGAGGGTGTGGAACTGCCCCTAAAATCGGGTGCTGACGTAGTGTTTATTTTTATTAAGGCAAGTATATATATACAAGTGGAAGAGTGAAGATCTCTATATTTGTTTTGGCTAATTGATGAAACCTTAGGAATAATCTCTATGCTTAAGTGTGACCTAGTATTAGATGAATCCTACTCAAGTCATGTTGCAAAGATGATCATGGTGTATGCATGGTGATGGTCCAAAAGATGATCAAGTTCATGGACTTGGTAGAACAAGATGGAGAAAAACAAAATGGGCTCAAGACAAAGGTACAACCGATAGGGCCATGTTGTTTAGCACTCAAGATACCATGGAGGGTGTGAGTGATTTAGGATTGATAGCCAAACTCTAAAGAGGGGAAAACATCAGAGACTTCGATCATTATGCGCAAAATGTTTTTAAGAATCTAACACGGAGTTGTTGGAATCATGGAGAAGCAAGGAAGAAGAGACGAGTTTGTTTGTGCTGTCGAGAGCAGCAGCTGACGCTCACTCGCAGCATCAGTTGACCGTGTCTAGGCCCTCGCTCATCGTGGTAAGTTGCAGGGGGCAACAGACGCGATATCTACGGCAGCTGAGCTGACTCACCTCCCCGCGCGTCCGTTGACCCGGTCCAGGTCTTGTCCCGTGGGCGCGTTGATGGTTTGTAGCGAGGAGAGGAGGGGCGCGTCAGAGTAAGTATTATGGCAGGCTGTAAGCCGGCTAAATGCTGACGTGGAGGAGAGAAGAGAGGAGAGAGAGGAGAAGCAGGCTGTAAGCTTACAGACCGGCTTGGACACAAGAACCAAAAAACTATGTGAGATAGATAAGTGAGCCTTGTATTAATTAGAAAGAGCTAACTATTGTATGAGTGGGCTGGGAAAAGGCTGTAAGGAACCTTACCGCCGGCTTGCTGGCTGTATTATAATACTTGCTCAGGAGGCCGAGAAGTGGACGCATCAGGAGGTCAATTTCATGCGCGAGAAGCCTCTGGACATGCTCCTGACCTATTGTGCCGTAGGCAGCGGATGCCACTGCGCTTGGGTCGACTGCCTCGTGTTGTTTGTGCTGGAATGAGCCATTGGAGCCGGCAGACGCGTGATCGAGCGACATCTGGTCGTGTCAGCTGGTCATCCTAGTGTGCGCGCGTGACCATTGATCATCGTGCGGCTAAGTTTGAATGTGGGGCTACGCGGCGACCATCGGACGCAGCGAACGCTACTGTCCTACGTGACAGCTGGTCTGGCCATCGGGTCAGGTGATCTATTTCGTGGGATAACGGTTGGATGAGTCCTCCCCCTTCTATTTAAGCTTGGTGGCCGGCCAAAGGGCAACACTTTTGGCATTTTGAATTCATTCTTCACCCTTTGAGCTGAACACATCCCCTCCCACTCTCTAGCTTGCTTGCTTGCACATCTTTGAGAGATTTGGAAGAAAGATCTTGAATGCATTTGCTTGTTGTTGCATCTAGAGGCACTTGAAGATCGTTATAGCCGGTGACTTCTTGTTACTCTTAGAGAGTTCTAGCCGGCTTGGAGATTTGGTGGAGGCGTTGGCAAGAGTTGGTGCTTGTTCTTAGCCACCTCCAGTTGATTTGTGAGAGGTTCTTGTGCATCCCTGTCGGAACGACGAATTGCAACTCTAGTGGATTGCTCGTGTCTTGGGTACCTCACTTGTGAGTGGTGGCTTTGGAGCTAGTAAGTGCACCGCCTAGCTCAAGCACTGCCCTTGTGTTGGCCGGCACAACTAGAGATGTAACTTGTCGGTGCAAGCGAACTCCGTTTGAACAAATTGACTTATTCATTGTCTCCTTTGGTGATTGGCTTCATCTTATTGATTGTGATTGTATATCTCCATTGGTGATTGGTTCACTGCCTCTACTAGTCGGTATAACAAGCATTCTCCTCTTTGCATTTACCTTGATTCATATATATCTTGTGTAGCTCATAGTTGTCTACCCTGTAGTTGCTTAGTTGATTCTAGTTGTATATCTTGAGCTAGCTAGTTTCTCTCTCTCTAGTTGTGTAATGCTATCATCTAGGAGTAAAGTAGCAACCTAGCCTTGTGTTTGATTTAGAGATATTAGAATGGCTAGAATTGTGCAAATAGGTGACTTGCCTAGCCGCAGAGCTAGAGCAACCGCAATTTCGTCATTTGTATTCTAACAAGTTCGCTCTAGTGATGTTGTAGAACTTTTCTTAGGCTATTCACCCTCCTCTAGCCATTTAGAACCCTACAAAGAGTTGTAAGACAAGTTGCATTTTCTCGTTATTTTTATGTGTTCTACATTGCCAGTACTGGTGTTTATTACTATGACATGTAAATATAGTATGTCTGCTGATTCCTTCATCATCTTGGTTGCAGACGTATATATACATGGTCAAAGCCACATTATGCCTTGTTTTAATGTTGTCGGGTTATCTCAATCCACATGTGATGTGGTGGATTACGGTTAAATTTAGTTTAAATTTTACGTCAATTCACATATGGATTACTGTGAATCTTACTACATCCAAAGAAGGTCTTATAGTGAGATACACCACTCCCTTGGTCCCTTGTCTAAGGGAATTTTCTCATGAGCTAGACGTCAGTGGTTTAGGTACGTATTTTTTAGCAACCCGTGGCAGTTGCCTGCTGTCGCATCTGACACGGACCATTGATCCGCACTTGTTGCTTATTATGGCTCTCAAGCATTTCTTCTATTTTGAATGCATTGATGGGCATTTTCTGCTGATGAATGAATGATGTAGGAGCTCACGCATCTCATTTTTTCATCGTTTACTTTCTGGCTTGTCTTGCTCATGGGTCCCTTTTGCCGCGCCGTTGACTTACGGAATCGATGTAGACGAGACACTGGGTGCATGCATGCGTGTCTATCGGCGAAAAAGAAAGTAATCCGAAGAGAACAAGCGGGACTCAATTAATTATTTTTTCAGTGCAAGTTCTAATACATAACTTTTACAAATAGCTTCTAGAAGAGAGAGTGTAATATAGATCAAACTGTCCATTGCAAGGTTTGTATATATAGCAGTTGTTATGTAGAAGAAAAGCTAATGAGCAGTTGCTAATAGGACAAATAGAGAACAATCGGATATAGTACACCGCCATGTAGGAATCTTTGCTGCCACATCTCAATGTGTCTTTGTCTCAATCACACGTTTTTTTTTTTTTTTTTTTTTGACAACATGTCTCAATCACACGTTGAAATATAAGTGACACTGCCTGAACTGATAACCGTTGAAATTAAAATAGCATTGCAAAGATAGATACAATATAATCAAATTTATTTAAGTTCAAAAAAAAAAAAAAAAAAAAAGTTTATGTGGTATCCTTTAGCCAGTACCACACACGGGCTTAGGCTGCAGGATTCGGCCAGCCTCCACAAAATCGATATTTAGAGACAGGTCAAACCCAAGCTGTCGATAAAAACTATTTTCAGAATTTTAGAATTTAATAAAAAAGTTATCCCTCCGTTCCAAATTATAGTTTGCTTGAATTTTTTTAAGTTCAAATTTGACTACTCATCTTATTAAAAAAATTTGCCAACATACTATCTTTTGTTAATAAAGCATGGCACAAGAAAACAAACGATATTTTACACAAATTTTTGAATAAGGCAGTGGTCAAACTTAGAGTTAAAAAAGTCAAATGACTTATAGATTGGAACGCAGGAAGTATAGCAAATAAGAAAAATCACAAGTGACCTAAATTTTTGGATGGGTGGTTCCTTAATTGGAGGTTCAAACTCACAACCTTAGGTTTCATTGCTTTAATATCACAAAGTCTCCTATGACTAAATGTTTGATACATTCCTTCTTGAATTCACTATCTTGAATATTGAAATTACACTCAATTATTTAAGGGGGTGAATTAGGATACTTAAAACTCTACTTCTAACTATGGTCTCTAATCTTCACCTAGTCAACACCTATGCAACAAAGTAATATATCTAAATGTGCAATGGTTTTGCCAAGTGTGTTCCTATCTCTTCATAAAAGAGTTATGGAACCTAGGTTCCAAACGTATCAACTACGCTAATGTAAGGGTAAAAGATATGATTGGAGTTTTAGATAAATGACATACACGAGGGGAGCTGTTCATGCTAAGATAGTAGAGTAGACAAGTTAAGTTAGGGGACAATTAGAAAGATCAAGGTTCGAATTTACTACGTACTCTATTATTGTAGATCTATTCTAGCTCATACCAAAGGGATTAACTAAGAAGAGGATTAAACTAGTGATCACACCATGGCACTTTGGAGTAGCAATTCCATTCCGATCCTAGAAAAGACCAGGTATAGGGGTGATCGGGCTGAGGCTACCCAAAGCTCTACGAAAACACCAACCCTAACGTGATCGAACACAAAGGTGTTGGTCAGAACTTTCACCTCCAGGGATACCATAACTATCCAGAGGGTTGGGTGCAACCTTAGGTGACCAATAGTCGATTACTACTCTAGGCATAATTTAGAACTAGAGCATTCATTTGAATGGAGATCCCATGCCAAGGTGTTGGTCCATACTTTCGATTACTACATTCTAGCATGGTTCAAGGCTAAAGAAACCTGAGCAAAATATGAAGTGACTAAAACATGGATACTTATAGTTCTTCCATCAATGATGAATGAGTCGTGTGTTTTGCATGAAGTTGTTGCAGTTCAAGCATCACCGGCTTGGGTCATCTCTCACTACCCCCGATCATTATCGGGTTGCTGCCAGCGGGAACCTGGATGCACCTGCAGCAGGTGTTGGGCCTTTGGCGGGTGTTGAACCAACCACGCTGCCCGGCTCTCCTACTAGCACTGGAGGTATGACTACTGGGCACAGGAGGGTGCTGGCAGTGCACTCCCCACTACAGCTGCTAGCTCCTCTCATCAGTGCTCCTTTTCCACTAAAGGTGGTTTCAATACCGCCTATTATAAATGATCATACTATGGTCACTTGAGGCAAGCACGACTTTCGATAACCTAATATTATTATTAATCTCCAGGCTATTACATTGTCTCCCCTTCCGAAGACATATCATGGTGCCCTGGCTAATCCTAATTGGTGTGATGCTACGCAAGAGGA
Source organism: Hyparrhenia diplandra (assembly GCA_015847255.1). Classification (NCBI taxonomy): domain Eukaryota; kingdom Viridiplantae; phylum Streptophyta; class Magnoliopsida; order Poales; family Poaceae; genus Hyparrhenia; species Hyparrhenia diplandra. The sequence goes on from JADLZK010000694.1 coordinate 27,325, forward strand.
GTTCACCGCTCTCCAAGCAACCACACCTAGGATCTTGTTCCTCCCCTACCTGGGACTAATATTGTTACTTGAAAGTGGGTCTATCGGCACAAGTACATCCAAATGGAACACTCGATCATTACAAAGCTCGTTGGGTCCTTCGAGGTTTTACACAATATCTTGGTACTGATTTTGGTGAAACATTCAGTATTGTTGTCAAGGCGGCTACCATCTGCACAGTTCTTTCTTTAGCAGTCTCTCAAAATTGGGTAGTTCATCAACTAGATGTGAAGAATGCTTTTCGCCCCGACACTTTGGCAGAAACAGTTTATTGTGCACAACCGTCTAGGTTTGTTGATCCTTCCAAACCCAACCATGTGTGTCGCCTTAATAAGTCACTCTTTGGTTTGAAACAAGCGTCCTGGGTGTGCTACATCAGATTTGCTTCCTTTATTCGTTGTATTAGTTTTTGGAAGCAAAGTCAGACACATCTCTCTTTGTTCTTCGGTGTGGCTCTAACATGGCATATTTCCTTCTTTATGTCGATGACATTATATTGACAACCTCATCTAGAGATCTTCTACGCAACATTGTGAGTCCACTTGTAGCAGAATTCTCTATGAAGCTTCTTGGGCATTTGCATCATTTTCTTGGGATGACTGTTTCTCAGAGTTCCTCTGGTACGTTCCTCTCGCAACATCACTATGTTCTTGAGCTCCTGGAATGTGCTGGTATGACTGATTGCAAACCATATACCACTCCGATTGATACTAATGCCAAGCTTTCTGCTGATGGTCCTCTTGTTGTCGATGCCACTTGGGATCTTGCTGGTGCACTACAATACCACACTTTTACTCGCCCAGACATCTCATATGTTGTGCAGCAAATATGTCTCTATATGCATGATCCCCGTGAGCCACATTTGGCCTTGATTAAGCGTGTTCTTTGCTACATCAAGGGAACCTTGGACCATGGGCTGCAGTTACTTCACTCGACTACGTGTGACCTTGTTGCATATTTAGTGTTGGGAATATGCCCTAGAGATGATCATATATATGATTGTATCACCTTGTATCCATGATATATTATGTGTTCATGAATATCCATTAAAGATAACTTGTATCGATTAGCAATTATGTGAACTATTTGTGAAACTTTTACTTGTATGGTTATTCTATAATTGTCCCTGGTTGGAGTTCGTGTGAGAACACACATGAATATTTGATCAGTACACATATTGGTTGATGACTATGTTTTACAAGTCATAGACATGGAGATGTCAACTAATAGTGTGGGCACATGTATGACATGGGGCTGGATTGACCCAACAGGAGATGTTATTATTATCTCTTTACACATCATGTACGTTATGTCCTTAGACCTGAGATTGTCATATGTACTCAAGATGTGAAACGACATACTTAGGGACTATCAAATGTTACTCCGTAATTGGGTAGCTATACATATGATCTTCAAGTTTGTCAAGAAGCATGTTGTGAGGCATAGTCAATCAAGATAGAATTGCTCCTCTCCGTGAGAGAGAGAGATATCACTGGACCACACGAATGATTGGATCAAGAAATGCATGGCCGTGCTTGGGTTAAGTGTTAACCCACAAGGTGGACAAAATATCGTGTGGCAAGGGAATATGTATGTGAGTTTTGTGGTGGTTCGTCTGATATGATCATTGCGTACGCATGGAAGTTGACACGTCTTGCTAGAGGCCGTTGTCAACTATTGGTCGAGTAGGGAGTACTCGGGCCACGTCTATGTGTGTGTGAGCCCATAGGGTCGCACGCTTAAGGGAAAGGAGACCTAATTCGGATGTGATCCAATTAGATAGGACTTAGGGTTACTAATAGGCCTCCAGCTCAGGAGCCTATTAGAAACGCCTATAAAAGAGAGGCGGGCATGGGGCTAGGTTTTTCCCATGCCACTTTGGCAGCCGCCGCCACCCACGCCCTCGCCTCTTGCTCCTCGCGGACCTAGCAGTCCGGAGGCGCGATGCTTCCTTCCTGTACGTGTGAGATACCTCGGAGGTGCTGCATCTGGAGCACAATGATGAACCACATGTGAAGGATGGGCGTGAGGAACTGCACGGCACTACTGCGACACGTACATCTACGTCGAGAGTCGACGCTTCTGCTGCACCTGCGCATCTAGTGGTAATCCCATGATCTATAACAAGCAATAGTTCCTGGTTTATGGGTAGAAAAGTTTTGTTTTCTGGCTAGCGTAGCGTCCCATATTCCTTCATTTAGATGTTGAGTGGGCCGGTTGTCTAGATACTCATCGGTCCACCTCGGGTTATGCTATATTTTTGGGTGACAGTTTGGTCTCCTGGTCTTCGAAGCGTCAACACATGGTTTCTCATTCCAGTGCTGAGCACAATTCCTAATGTTGTCGTTGAAATTTCCTGGCTTCGACCATTGCTTCGGGAGCTCCATTTTTGTCCCCGACGTTCGTTAGTGGTGGTAATATCAGTATCGTTTATCTCTCAACCAATTGGCACACCAAACATGTTGAGATTGATTTACATTTTATCAGGGGAACTGGTGAGATACCCATCCTTCATGTGCCATCCACCCCCAATATGCAGATGTATTCACTTAGGGTCTTCCAACATCCATTTTTACAGAGTTTCGCTCCAGTTTGAATGTCTCCACTCCACGCTAGTGCTGATGTTCCAACTGCGAGGGGTGTTAGAATATCAAGTGTTTTCGACTCTTTGTTTTCATATTCCCTTTACCCTTTCATATCTCTTGTACTTCTGTACAAACACATGTTGGGCCTTGTTTAGATGGCAAATATTTGGAACCGAATGTCACATCGCATAATCTTTGAAGATGTTTCGTTTGTTAGTGGTAAATATCATCCTACCATGGAGTAACTAGGCTCAAAAGAATCGTCTCGCAATGTACATCTAAACTGTGTAATTAGTTATTTTTTTACCTATATTTAATACTCCAAACATACGTCTTTTGGTGTATTTAATATGATGTGACGGAGAGAAAGTGGGAAAAATATTAGAAATTTTAGCAATCTAAACAAGGCCTTGAGACTAATGGAAATTGAGTTGAGTTATTCCTCCAATACGAAATGTGATTCAACGCTTGAGCTATCTAGTCATAACTCAGCCGTCGGCCAAGCTACCACCGGAAAGGTCATCGACTCAACGCGACGACTAGTCACATGGCAGTCAAGCAAGCAAGCAAGAAGAGAATTTGCTTCCTGCTGCTTTGGTTTCTCCCTTTCGTCAAAGACGAGACGACAGACACATCATCGCTCCCACACCAGAATCAATCGTGATTCCTCGCAGAAAGCAAATGATGATGATGAAAAAGCACCAAGAAATTGTCCTTGGCCTTGTTGCTCGGGGAGTAGTGCTCATTTTCTCCCTCGCCTCTCCGGCCACCTCCTGCACTCCGCTGGAGGTCCCTCCTCCAGTTCCTCGCCGAGCTCTCGCCAGCAATCTCTAGCAACAAGCTCCTCAGTGAGACATGGCGGAACAGCACTGCCAGCTGCTGCGCGTGGGAAGGAGTCACCTGCGACGGCAACGGCACGGTGACCGAGCTCCTGCTTCCTTCCAGGGGCTCGAGGGTAACATCTCGGCGTCCCTCGGCAACCTCACCGGCCTACGACGCCTGGACCTGTCGCGCAACTCGCTCTCCGGCGGCCTACCGCTGGAGCTGATGTCGTCGGCAAGCGTCCGCGTCCTCGATGTCAGCTTCAACCGTCTCAGCGGCTTGCTGCAGTACTCGCCGTCGTCGCTTGCGCACCATCCTCTGCAGGTACTCAACGTCTCCAGCAACTTCTTCTTCGGAGATTTCCCATCCACGGCGTGGGGCAAAAAGGCAGATCTGGTCGAGGTCAACGCGAGCCATAACAGTTTTAAAGGCGGCGTGCCGTATTCTTTCTGCTTCGGCTCGCCGTCGTCCTTCGCCGTGCTGGATCTTTCCTACAACCTGTTCACTGGCGGCATCCCCAGCAGTATAGGTGAATGCTCTGCACTCCGAGTGCTCAAGATTGGCCACAACGACATCGGCGGCGAAATCCCTGACGAGCTGTTCAATGCTAACTTGTTGGAGCATCTCTCTTTTCCCCACACTGGCCTCACAGGTCAGCTCCACGGTGCACTTGTGGCCAAACTTTCGGGTCTGCAAATCCTCGATCTTCAAGACAACAACTTGGTTGGTGAAATTCCAGACTCCATAGGCCAGCTTCATTCACTGAAGGAGCTGCATTTGGGATACAATATGATGAGAGGAGACCTTTCCAAGGTCAACTTCTCCGGCCTGCCAAATCTGGAAATCTTGGATCTTATGTCCAACAGCTTCACTGGGGAAATCCCAGAGAGCGTCTACTCATGCAGCAAGCTGACTACGCTACAACTCTCAGACAATAGATTCCATGGCCAGATTTCACAGAGTCTTGGCAATCTGAACTCCCTGTCAGTCCTATCACTGGCCAACAATGCTTTCAAGAACATCACAAATGCACTTCGTGGGGACCTGCAAGAACATCACCACTATACTCATGGGATTCAACTTCAGGGGTGAGACTTTGTCTGATGATGTAATGATTCCTGACGGTTTTCGGAGCCTGAAGCTTCTTTCCCTAGGATCTTGATTCTTGCTTGTTGTCTGGTGACATTCCTCTTTGGCTATCAAACCTAGCTAGTTGAAGGTCTTGGCTCTTGCCAACAATCGACTCACTGGACCAATACCATTCTGGATCCACAGCCTAAGCTTCTTGTACCATCTAGATCTGTCAAATAACAGGCTTACCGAGTATATCCCAACGGCCGTAATAGAGCTGCCAATTCTGGCAGTGTTAAATCTCGGTAATAATCACCTCACAGGCAAAATCCCTTCAGAGATTGGTCAGCTCAAGTCGCTCGTAGTGCTTAATCTGAGCTTCAATAGTTTGTCAGGAAACATCCCACAGGAATTTTGCAACCTTACAAACCTGCAGGTGATAGATCTGTCTCACAACCGTCTCACATGTTCGATCCCGTCGGCGCTCAGCAACCTGTACATGCTTTCAACATTCGATGTTTCTTACAACGACTTGGAGGGAGAAATTCCTACTCTCTTTCATACAAATGCAGTTGTATATGGGAACAAAAGGTTGGGTGATCCATCGCTTGGTCATAACTGTGCTTCCGCAGAAGCAGTCGTTTCTACTCTCTCGGCAGAATGGACCACTGGAAAGATCATCTGTGCGGCTTCTTTTGGTGCGTTCTTCGTTGTGGGAGTGCTATATGATCAGACAGTCTTGTCCAGATATTTGGGGGTGCAAACCCTGTTCTAGTTTGTGATAAACATGTTACTTCCGTCATGCACTCCAGTCCCCGAGCTAGCGAGCAAGCTCCGGACGCACGTTGGCGGTGACGTATCTTCCGGCAAGCGACGGCGTCTGCGCGAGATCGGCCTAGTGCATTGACGGCATCGGTGCGGGATTCTCACCTGGAGTTGTAGCCCCGGATGATTCATTCACCCACCCTCGTCGCGTAGTTGTTTAAGTTTTTAGTACATCCGTACCGCACCACCGTTCAAGCCGGTGATTCTTGTATATGTGCTTTCGTCCACTTCGGCCAATTGTTTTGGCTAAAGTGAGCGACGTGTAAAAAACTCTAGCTTCCCTTAATACAATACATGTCAATGGTACGCTTTCGAAAAAAAAATAAACAGGTTACTTGTGACTGTTGTTCATATTCAAGATGCATATCTAGTGAACAAGGTTTTGACCAAATGTTAACCAACTTTTTAGCTCATGTTCAGGTTTCCAAAAAAAAAAAAAAATGGCACTGAAGGAGATTTATAATTTGGTCTTTGCTGTAAGTCATCGAAATCCTTTGATGACCCATTTTCGCCATAAAAGAGATTGTTTTTCTCGAACAACTTGTTTCTTTCTTTTTTCTCGAACGTGCATTGCACGGATTTCATTAAGGCAAAGAGATTGTTTGAGTTACAACATAACTAAATAAAACATCAAGTAATCCGGGGATTACCGCACCACGCCCAATGGAGATTGTGATTACAGGGTAAACTAATCGATACCTCAAGCTGGAAGGAAATGGGGAAAGAGACCTACGCGCAGATCACTACCCGTCCACATCCATATCGCCGGGTTCAGATTCCAGGCCATTGGATCGAAGTCTTGATCGAAGAGCACCTCCAAAGCCTCTTTCCTTTTTGGCATTAGCGGACCCGTAAAGGCCGCAAAGTACTAGCGAATAGCCTCCAAGTCAGCCGGCGGGAGATACGGTGCAATGCCCATCTTACGTGTGTCAAGCCTGACTGCACACCTGAAGCATCGCATTTCTTTGCTGCACGAGACTTGGCGACCGGGCGGGACCTCCGGCGAACGAGTGTTGCTGGCGTGCGCGGAGCCTCCTTGATCAGCGGGGAGTCCATCGGGATGCACACATGTTCCTGAATCTGCTGGGTGATAATCGCGATAGGGCCTCGGCGGAGTCACGGCCACTGCCAACAGATTGCCTTGGTCCTCGAGGCCTGTGGATTCAACGAACCCTAGGCTGCCGACCTCCAGACCTGAGTCCATGCACTACTGCTCGGGTGCAGCCTAAATAGCCACCCCGCACCATGGTGGCAAAATATGTACTGTGAGGGCTGTAGAACTGTGATCATGGCACTGAGAGACAATGCAACCACTTGTAGGTTATATCCTGATAGTTGCGTCTCAAATTATCTGAATTTATTGATCTACTGATCATTTTACACATGCCAATCTCTATATTACAACACATCAATTAATGAACATAGTAGATGAACATCAAAGTTTCTTATTTTGCAATAAAATCCATCCTCCAATAGCCATCACCGTTATAACTCTATTAGCAGGATGAACAGGGTCTGGTTCATCGCAATGAAGCAGAAAATCTAAAAAAGAAATATTGTGCATGTAACACTTGGATCCATATAATGGATGGCATTCATATTCAAAGCATGAAACTAGTTTCCTATGTGCATGCTTGTTAATTCTTCATCTTCAAAGCATGAAACTAGTTTCCTATCTGCGTATTGCTCAATTTTAATATATAGTGGTAAGTTTTTTTTAAAAGAAAACAAATAATCATAGGAGTGGAGGCTGTCCCAACACTAGACACCACTGCTGGACAACTAAAGAAGAATATATGCAACGAATGATGCAAGGCATCCTGAGTTCCTAGTTTTTCATCTGTTACTGAGTACCAAGGACTAATGCTGTCACGGATTATCATCTTTGGCATTGCGCGTTGTGTCACTACAGACAACTGCCATAAGCAACAAGTAAGCCTGGGCATTCGGGTTACCCGATTTTTTCGGGTCAGGTAATTCGGGTAATGAAAGCTGTTACCCGATATCAGCCCCGAAAAAGCACTACCCAAAATTTCGGTGCCGATAATTCGGGTTCAGGGTTCGGGTATACCCAATTTACCCGAAATTACAGAAAACAACAAACTACACAAAATTTCATTAGTAATTTAAACATAATTTCACTAACGATTTGCGTAGAATTTCAACAATAATTTGTAGAGAATAATATATTAGAGTCACTTGTTCAAACCAAGATAATTATATTCTAATAAAGTGATAAGTTCAAGTGTTCAACTAACAACAAGTGATAATACAAAGATGAAGGCAAAACTTTGGGTAGTTCGGGTAGTTTGGGTATTTGGAGTGTATTACCCGAATTACCCAAACTAATTTCGGATAATTAAAATCACTATCCGAACTTGGGATCGGGTACCATGGGTTCGGTAATTCGGTTCGGGTTCGGGTATTGGGTATCGGGTATTTTGCCCAGGCTTAGCAACAAGTTGCTAAGTTTTCAAAAGTGAGGTTAAGGACAATTTTCCTGATGCCACCTATGTCTAAACTGGGTGACGCTCCTTAACTGGCATTATAGAAACAAATACCTCTTTTTCTGAATGAGAGATTTAGATGGAGCGGCTAAGGCTGTATATATTGAGGAATTCTAGAGAACGGGACACATTACACGTTGTACAATTGGCGTCCAACTTTGAAAGTGCACATAAAGGGCAGAGTGCCTGAATGGAATCCTATTTATTACGCGATGTATAATCATAAATGAATGAATTACTGCTGTACAAGAAGGTGACAAACTATTTTCTGGCGGGGTAGCAGAATGAATAAATGAATGCTTGCTTATTTAAGTGTAAGCACACCGAGCTACAATTTCATATTTACTCACGTGCACCCTGCTTATATAGCGTATACGCACAGCTGCACGAGTCGTTTTTAATATCTTCTGAGCATTGCCCATGGCACAAGGCGTATATAGTTCCTTTCTTCCACACATCGATTTTACACCCTACCATTTCATCTCGATATTAAGGGCATGTTTGGATGGCCAGTTTTTATATTAAAACCGGCGTAAAATACAACTCCGAAAGATTTTACACTGTACTCTGAAAAACGACGTTTGGATGACCGGTGACATTACTAATTTTACCTCTGTTTTATGCTAATACCACCGGAAAAAAATAAAATCTGGTGCGGAGGTGAGGAAAAAAATACGACACGTATCGGGCTCTCTGGTCGCTGCCCCCGCATCCCGCTCCGGCTGCACGGCATAGGCACCGCACCGGGGAGGTCGCCGTCATGGAGGTCCCCGGCGGCGCGCTGCTCGGCGTCCGCACCCGCTCCCGCTCCCGCACGCTCGCGCTGCAGCGCGCGGTTCAGAGGACGCCGCCGCCGGGGAGTACCTCGAGCTCATGAGCCGGAGGCTCAAGAACCCGCACAAGGAGCATCCACCGCCCGCGAGCATGGAGACACAGCGGCGGACGATGTAGAATTGCACCCGCTCCTCCTTCACCGCCTCCACGCACTTCTTGGACAGTCGTGACGACGACAGTCGTGACGACGACGACTCTGCTCCTCGTGCTGCTTGTTGGGAAGACACGACGCGGTGGCGGAGGAGCTGCTGCTGCTCCTGCTTCCTGTGGCTAGCTGCTGCAGCAGCACTGGCGCTTGTACGACTCCTGCTGCTGCTGACGCAGGCCGAGTAGCTCCGGCTGAGGACGCTGCCGCCGGCGGAAGAGGCGTCCATGGCGTGCGGCCGTGCGGCCTGCCGAATCTGCTCCACCCCTGCTTGGACAGCATCCACCTGTCCATGGCCTCCCCCATGCCGCCGTCTTTTTTCGCGACCGCCGCCGTAACCAAGAGGGGCGCCACACCCGGGTGCTCCACCCACCGCCGAACATCTTTCCAGGGGGAAAATAATACCCTGTATTTTAGGGGTTTTCCTGTGCACAATAAAATTGTTATCCCTGCATCGCCAAGCCAGGAAGCTGCCGAGCCCAGTCCAAGGCCCGTTCGTGAGAAGAAGCTCAGTACGAAGACATCTGGCCCAGAATGGATCAACTAGCGTGTGGGAGTTGAGTATTGAGTACTTAAGGAGAAGAGAGCCGAGAGCTCAGGGCATGACCCTTGTAACAGAATTCAAATTCACTTTTAATCTTACATCGTCAAGTACATTCGAATTCGTAGCTACTTTTGGTCCCTAGTTACTTTCCCAGCAAGTAGATTGTTAACATTATGGTATCATATTCAGCGGTCCCTCTCCACACCCGTGGCCTCTGATCGCCCTGGATCTCGCCGCCGCCGAGCACCCGCACTTCACCCGTCGTCAGCGCGCGAGTGGAGTCATTGATCCCAACATGAAGCTCGTCCTCGACAAGCTGGATGGTCTCTCCAAGCGGATCGACGATCGGGAAGCCACCTAGGAGCGCCGCTTCACCGGTCTCGAGTGGCAACTCCCCAGCTGCGACGCCAATGACCACCACTTCTCCGCCTTGGAGTCGCGCGGGCCGCCTGCTGTCGCAACGGACATCGACCTCCGCTTGAAGATGTTGGAGGCCAACTACACCGACGGTGAAGTCGCCGTCAGCAAACGCCTCGAAGCACTGGAAGTTGTTCGTGAAGGCGCCTCGTCCGGGGTCTCTGATGCAAGGGTCACCCGGCTGGAGTCGATCGCTGACGAACTGCGCCAACAGATGGAGCGCGTCTCCGGGAGCCATGGCCAGGTCCTGTTCGAGACAATGCCAAGCCAGCTCAAGATTCATGCACAAGCTACCGCAGAATCATCCGCTGGCATCGCCAAATCGGCCAGTGGGCACTGCGTCAAAAAACAACCACGGGTCCCTGAGTCTGGGTCATCAACACCTAGATCTCAAGGGTCGGCCAATGGTATGCACAGTTCCCACCCATTACCCGTCCCTGGACATTCAGTTCATCCATATGGTGTTCATATGCCGGGTCATTCTCATACATCTGCTATGGTTCAGCATATTCCCCGTCCTCCACTGCATCCAATTCATACTCAGCATCCATCCTATGCAGTGAATCCACCGGATCCTCCTCATCCACCATACCAGCCACCATAGCCCCAATATCCACCAGCCATGAACACATACTCTGCTCATCACCCAGCCACATACACAACCACACCACCAATGGGTCTCTGCTACAAGTGTGGCACTAAATGGACAAGAGAGCATAAATGCAATCCTGAAGTGTTGCATGCTATCCAGGATTTCTGGGAATCTCAGTCTGCTGATGGCTGCAGTGAACAAGATCCACAAGAGTCTACTGAACAAGTATTCCTAGCTCTGTCAAAATCTGTAGTCAGTGGTGCTCCTACATTAAGAACTATCCAGTTCACTGGGTCCATCCAAGGTTTGTCAGTCTCTATCCTTATTGATTCTGGTTCATTCATCAGTACTGGTCTCGTAACAATTGGTATCAGCTCCAGGTTCCGCCTTATGGGGGGTGGAATGTCAGGAGTGCCCCCTCTGGCCCCACCTTATAGGGGGTTGGAATGTCAGGGGTGCCACCTTATGGGGGGGTGTTAGCCACTCAGGTTTAGTACCATCTTTCCAAGGAAAGGGGGCCATGACCAGCTTATAAGGGAGAGATTCCCTCTCCCATCAGTCCGGGCTTCTAAAAGGAATTGGGCCTCTTGCCTTATAAGTGGCCGTGATGTGTATTAACGTCTGAACCTTGGTGGAGTGTTGGGCTGGGCTTGAGTGGTTGCTAACAAAAATACATGTGACCCAATTACGTACGGAAAGAGTTACGGGACTGGCAAACAGGGCCTAAGGCAGATACTATACAAGAGTCATTATCGTAGGAATGGGACACATCACGGAAAAGGTGTACCAGCATACTTGCTCGGCACAAGGATAGCACACAAGGATGCTCCGTCGTAGTATGATATTCAGCGTATGTAAATACATCTCTACTGTCGCTAGGCTTATTACATTGCCTTTTCTCTTAGGCCAGCAATAAGTACAAATTCGATTTACAATGGCAGGAGGCCTAATCATATATACTGCAAGCATAGAGATGTATCTGTGCACTGACAGTTCATAGCGACTTCTGGTGGTAACCATTACGGAAAAATAATATTGGAAAGATAAGTGGAGTTCTAAATTTTGTGACCAGGAGAAATATGTCTTGCAGATAGTCTTAGAGCAACATCATCAGGTAGCACATGTCCTCTCGCCTTAAATAAAAATCTTTTGATGTCCTCTTTTTTTGACTGAACATTTGATGTCCTCTCCTATGCAAGATACACTCAATAGAGGTCAGGGGCAATAAGTTACACGCACTCTAAATGAAAACCAACACCCATCTGGTGCCTGTTCATACAAAAGTCTATTATCCAGTCCAGTACTAGGACTAGGCGACTACACATTGAATTGAACCAACGGTGCCCTCGTTCCCTGAAGGGCCCCACACTTGACCAACTATAATAGACAGTGTCTTTATTCATTGAAGGGCGCCACACTTCAACTACTAATTATAGGAGCAACACACAGTGCCCTCATTTACTTAACTCACTGGCCTCATTTACTTAACACACATTGCTTCTTTCTTAGCAGTGTGGTGCTAAGATCACCCTCGGCGCTTGCCAATGTATTCTGCTTAATATATAGGGACTTCAACCTGGGACAGACCCAGAAATTGCAGCTTGCAAGAGACGATACAAAAAGAAGTAGCAACAAATTGTGAGTTCGCCAGTAATAAGACAGTCCCCCCACACGACCATCACAAAAACAGCACCGGGTACACATCCTACAAAGGTAGAGACAAGCAAATTATTAATAGACAGGCAGGATTTTTCATCAGAAAAGATAAACTGTACTGTATAAAATTGTCAACAATGAAAACTTTGACATGCAGAAGAAGGTCGCAACATATTGTATATATCTGTCGGTTCATTTCAAATAAGATGAAGCTATATTGCTATCAGCCCCACCCATCCACCTTGCCCGCTCAAAAAAAAAAAAAAAAAACTACAGAAAGTAAGTAATTTAGGCAACACATACTAATAGCATACTACTATTGTATATAACTAGCAGAAAAATAATGAAAGAGAAATCAAACTGTTGTTTTTAACTATGTAGCTCAGAGAATCCGTTCCGTTGTTTGTAAGCGTCTCTCTCAACTAACTAGTGTGGATCTAAATAGGAGGAAGCAAGGACAAACACATAGTGGATCCAAAGAGGAGGACAGAATGACAAAAACATAGATCTGAGGGCATCCTCACCATTATGCGCTTCACACAGATGACCTTGAGATGTTTGAATCGATGAACAGCCTTGTCCTCCTCCTTCAGCCCGGTGATGGCTTTCTCCTCATCCTTGAGCCCGGTGATGCCTTTCTCGAGATCTACGCAAGGATCCGACATCTTTGTTCCTGCTTCTCGGCCAATGGCTCGGCGCGCGACAACCTCTCTTCTTCAATTTCTAGGATCCGACGGAGGTTGACGATCGTATTGGCGGGATTCACAGGACGGAGAGGCCCGGAGATTCTCGAGTTTTATGAAGGTGGTTTTATGAGTCAGGCCCGTTTTTTTTTTTAACAAAATCAGGCCCGTAGGTTTAGTACAAGTCGGTCTCGCCTTTATTTGTCAGGATCGTATTGGAGGCGGTCTCCGCGGTCGGTGGCATGGGTCAAAAAAATTCGCAAGATCCAAGATTTTTGTGGGTCGAAATTATGGAATTCAATAAAACCATATTCTAGTTTTTAAAGAAAAACTTTAAACTAAAACATGTCATATTATGGATCCTCATTTGCTATTTAACGATTTTTCTACAGTTTTATATGAATTATACAAGATTCAACCATAATTGTGAGGAAACTATTTTTGTACTAGTGAAAATTAGTAAAATCAGTTGCATATAAAAAATCATAACTAACTCATTTTAAACCCAACAAATTTGAAACCAGCACATATTGTTTTCAGAAAGAGTAAATTACATCAAGAGTGTAAGAACTAAATGCATGCATTGGTGCAAATTAACGCAACAACTTTCAATCTGCTCTATCGGGAACAACAACTTGTCATCTTTTGGTGTTTAGATGGTACAAAAATCAATCTCTTGTATGCTTAGCAGTTTTTAGGGTACAATTGGACTCGTATTGTCACGTATACGGCTCGTACGTGCAGCTCAGGCGTACACAGCTCGTGCGATCGGGAAGAGTTCGTCGACGTCGTCATCGGTGACCCGCGTGAAGGCATGGAGATCCCTCGGCAGCTTTCTTCCCCAAGGTCTCAGCCTTGTAAGCAGCTGCAGGTCTGCTTTCTTCCATACATCTCTAGTAAAGAAGATGCAGCATAGCTTTCGTCTATCAAACAATTTATTACAAGAAGCGTGAGGGATGTTGATATTTCAGACTGGATTAATTTTCAACAAGTTCTGCAAGACTCAACTGCACTGAAAGTTTGAAATGCACTGCTATGTTGCACTGCCGCAGAAAAATCTTTACTACTTATAAACAACAAAAACATGAACATTTTTTGGTGCGTTAAAAAATTTTCAACCGTCTCTCTGCCTCGGTGCGATACAGGCCGTGCCCACCCCTCTCCCTCACCCACAGTCTCTCCCGCGGGAAAAAAAAAAAAAACGCACCCGTGAATTCCTCCGCCTTCCTCTACCCACCGATGCATGCCGCCTCCCCCATGCGTCCTATCCTCCCCACCCCCTGCCTCCGTCTCCTCGTGACGCCGCCTCCTCCACCCTCGGCTACGTCCTCGTCAACCCTGATACCCAGCGCCCGCCGTAGTTGCGCCACCGTCCAGTCACCGCCGGACGCCGCCGCTTCCACCGTCACCCGCCGCTGCCCCGACGAGACGCAGGAGGATCTTCCACCTCCTCGCGACACCGGCCTCCTCTCTACTGCCGCAACGAGGCGTGGCTCAGTTCCTCCTTGAAGCAGGCGGAATCCAGGGCGTGCGGCAGCGGCGCTGACGAGTAGGAAAAGTGAGGGATCCGTGCCTTGGGTTCCCCTGGATCGACCGCAGCACCATGCCAGCAAGGTAGGAGGACACTGAGGCTACTACTCATGGCGGTGGCGGCAACGCATCTTGTGGCGGCGATTTCTTTTCATCAGGATTCCGGCGACAGTTAAAATGGTGATCCAGGCATTTGGCGTCGCGATTCGCAAGGTATTGATCTGAATCCCTGGTGGCGAGGTTATTGGGAAGCAGATTTCTCTTTGATCTGCTGGATTCACTCTGACTACCAACTGATGCAGATGCGATAGGGTTGCACGACATCTGCTCGGCGGCAATGGTGCCCAAGAACCTGCACCTCTCCTGCGACCCCTACATGCGTGGCCACATGAGCAGGCACGAATGGCCCAGCTACCTCTCGGATTTCGTCCCAGGGAAGGTAGCCACTGCAAACTGATGAAAAAGTTACAGACTCTGTTCGGCTTCACTTCACTGTCATCTGTTCAAGATGCAAACAAACATCAGAAAGCCCTACAATTTTGTGATTTTCTGTTGTATTGTAATAAACAGTGTTTCAGGACCTTGTTGGTTTTGGTTTTGGTGTGAGCAAGGACTTAGTAAAAGGAAATATTAAAGAAAGAAAATATGTATCAAACAGACTGGTGGCTACCATGCTCCTATACTTCATTTCTTTATCTCTTGAAATTTTGATATATGTCAAATAGATCGTCCATAAGATTTTGAGAGGTGGGAAGTGAACAAGTTTTTTACTGGACGATATTTTGGAGGTGGTTTGCTTGAGGTGTTTTAGAGTTGGTTGTTTCTGCATATCCCAAACGCAGATGATCTAGCTATTCAATCCTTTCCATTTGCATTTTATATTTGTGTGTATTTCTATAAGCAGGGCCAACACCTTTGGTCTAAAAAGACTGCAGGCAGTGGAAGACCCAAGTGTATGAGGGCGCTCGACTATGACCAATTCTTCATTAGGGACTTGGACAGTAGAAGAGATTATACCAGAGCATCTGCACATGGACAGAAACGTTAAAGGTGATTGAGATTTTTTACTGTATTTTTGCAGGCATATCTATCATGTCCAAGCCTGGATTCACGGAGTTGATCGATTTTAATCCAATCCATGGAACTGATATCCAACTGCCTCTAGGGTGGTACATTCGTGAATGCAGCCTATTGTTTGGCAGAGCCCGAGAAAGCAGACATCAGCAACAAATTATTGCAATTGTGTTGTGGAGTGTCGATGAGTCTCGATTACCAGCAGTAAGTGACTAATTAGTTTCAGCATGACTCAAAAATATTATACAATACTGTGGACCTTTTCAGTACTGCATTTTGACGGTACACCTATTGCACCAAATGAATTATTAATATCTAACACAACTACACTTTCAGGATTCAGGGCTTATTGATAATATCACCTTATGGATTTGTATTCTAATCATAAAGCTAGACTTAAGTATCAGGCTTCAGTAGCAAAATATTGTCATCATCATGTAAAGTCCAGATGAATTAGCCAGGTCTCAGCAGAAAGCGCATAGGGAGGACATGACTCCTGTGGCTGTGAGCATGAGTGTTGCCTTGGTGAGGATGACCTCAATTCTGACAGCAACGCGATGAGGTCTCTAAATGGTTGTGTGCTCAACGGGACTGTCCAGATGAATTATGAAACAACTTGTGATAAAGTTATCTGAAGCGATTGTATGTAGATTAGTTAACTGTAGTTGACTGTTGGCTATGGCATGTTCCAGCCATGTATCAAGGTGCAGTGCGCCACCTGATGTTCGGGTCTTTACAAATTGATAATCTTAAATTCTTATTGCCTAAAGAGATTTTATTTTTGCCCCCTTGATGGAAATATGCTAGATCAGGAGATTAACTTTCTTTGACATAATGCCATGTGCAAGAACAGTTCAGAGTTCAAACATGTGTACTCAAGCATGTGTCTGGCTCTGTACTGAAACATGTTTGTTTTCTGAACTTGTATATATATACTCAAGCATGTGTCTTGTTGTTGAGCTGCATCACAGAACAATCTATATAGTAGAGTTTGTGAGCATGCGATACCGCCTCTCCGTGACTATTAATTTCACAAACTTTTTTTTGGATTAAATAAATGTCACTTTAACGTTGGTAAATTTTTACTGTATTGATATTTTTTCATGTGATCCGTGTGATTTAATACAAAATGTTACTTACCCCATAGCAACGCACGGGCGTGATACTAAATAAGCTAAATAACTTTCTATTTATGTTTGGTTATTCGATTATACATAACAAATCTAAGGATTCAACGCTTAAAAAACTAAATATAATATCATTTTATGGTCATAAACCCGCAAGTATTTATACGGTGAGGATAACATACTTTGTTTTAAGGTTTTATTAGATTTTTCAAGACACGCAGTATATTGCCATGTGATAAGCACTAATATCTACATACACTCTCGTATGTACAGGATGGTATGAAGATGCATCGGAACTTACTTATGAATTTATTGGCGCAGGCGCATGAATTAAATGAATATTGAGATTTTATCTGTACAATATAAACATTATCTGAGGCGAATTACGGAAAACACCATAAAATAGAGTTTGCGCTAGCGCTGTCCGTGATTGATTGTGTTACTTTTATAAAACTTGTTTGTATTAAATGTCACCTTAGTATCATTATTTAATTTTATAGTATTATTAACTTATCATGCGATCTATGTATTTTTATATAAAATTTAGTTATCCCGTAGCAACGCACGGGCACTTAACTAGTTTTCACTGAAATCTGAAATGTGCATTACAGTGTTCAAGTGATGTAGCATAATTTTAACTGAAATTAACAATTAAGGATAAAACTGTGATTTGCTCAAGTAGCTATCGCAGGTGAAGATTTAAGTTTCCTCAAAGTGGGTCATCTTATGACATGTACTCTTTTAGAGCAGATTGATTTGTCTTGAGTTCTTCAGGTGCAACATGTGACTGCTCTCTGTTTCCAAAGACCAAGAATTCAAACCCTCTTGCATCCTCATCGTTACAACGCACCCCTCTTTATCCTCTTATTCCTCCCCTGCCTTTATCCACAACCATTGGCACCCCCTTCCTCATCCCCTTGCTGTTGCACTATGTTCTGCAGGGTGTGCTCCATCTGTTGTGGTCTTTGCCCAAAGGCAACAACTACAATAGATGGAGCACACCTATAGGTAAAACAGAGCAGGGGTGCCAATGGTTGTAAAATGACTTCTCCCTATTTATAATCATTGCATGTATATAGTACTAGTACATCAAGGTGATTGGATTTGTTCTAGATCTATGTTTTTTTTCTCGATCGGGCCATTCACCCGTGTTTCATTAAGAGGAGAAAAACCAAATCCAAATACAAACTAAGCCAAGATCTTTGGCGAACATCGTCGCGAAAGAGAGAAACAGACAACAAGAACACAACACAAAGCAAGCAACCTAACGACTGGAAGCATCCCCTTAGTTGATTACATGATAACCAGATCTCGCAACCAGACTGCAAGCACTCTCAAGCCAGACTGGCTGCACCGATGCGCCGCTTCTTCCCCCGCAGAAGGAAAGCCTCCATGGCCTCCTTGTTCACCTCAGCATCAGGGCCCGTGAAGGCAGCCTGTAGCTCGTCAAAAGAGACCGCATCTTCATGCTCGGCCTCGACCACAATCCCCATCTTCTTGAGCAAAACTCTCCCTGCCCCATCCTCTAGCCTATGGAGCCTGGCCCACTCTTTGCAGCGAGCCGCGCACTGCATTTCGACAGTACCTCGGAGGCTTCTTGGCGCGGGCGCGTTTTTCCTCAAGACCGACATGGAGAGAATGGAGGGCTCGAGCGGCTTCTTGAAAGCGGCCACGTACTCCTCGACCGACGGCGCGGTCACCGGGCTCGCTGCAGTTGCCGTAGCCACGAAACCGCCACCTTCATGTGCACCCGCATCCGAGGCCCCCACCTCGACTGAGGTCAATAGCGGTAGCTCAAGCGACGCTAGCTGTTGCGCAGCTTGAACAATTGTTTCCGGACCAGAGAGGTTGAAGTTGAAGTTAGTCGCGTCAGCCGGCGCAAGCTCAGACCCAACCACCTCATCATGCCGGGGGTCCGCGACGAAGGTGTCGATGTAGTACCAACTGTCACGGCGACCCTCGCAGGGCACCTCCGACACAACAAAGATCTGGGAGAGGAAGGTCGGCGCACAACAAGGGAGGGGGCGGCACCGCAGTCTCGCCCGACACTAGAGTGAGCGAGGGAGGCCAAAGGAAGCCACCGGCTGGGGCCCACTCCAGCACAACTCTAGCCAATGGTGTAGGCGCCGACGTAGGCTCCACCCATGGCGGTGGTGGTGTAGGCGGCGTGGAAGGGGTCGAGGGCGCCGGCGTGGCGACCGACAACGCGCGATCGGCGAGGACACCATCACCGCCGATCCGGGCCGGCGGAGGGGCACGGGAGGTGCAGCCTCGGTGACGACGAGGGCGACTCGCGGCCCGCGAGGCCGGGCGGCCACGCTTGGCCGAGCAGCCGTGCTTGGCCCCGACCTCCGGCACCTTCAATAATTTAGCTATTTACTATACACACAGCTAAACGAACAAAAGGGCTTATTTACTGTAAAGCAGGCATACATGTCTCCCTCTCAATGAATGCCCTCCCATGTGTCCCCACAACTAATAAGATTGAGTTATTGGCAGCAGTGAAAAGATGGCTTCCCCCACAACAAAAGATATATATTTAGAGTATTAAATATAGATAATAAGATTGAGTTAGGCGATTCTTTTGTGTTTCCAGTATAGTACATTGCACATATATAAATAAGTCTTTGTCTTCCTACATCTTGTACTTGTGGTCTTGAGTTATAGGTGGCAGTCATGCCTCACAGTAGATCGATTGTTGTTCATTTATTTCCCACGCACCGTTAGCAGCATATCAAGGTAGGACATGAGCCTTCTCCTGGTGCCTCTCTTTCTAAACATGAACCAGTTGAATGGATCCATGAATCCTGCTGCTATACATTAGTTTGGTGTAGATGCATACATAAGGCCTTGTTTAGATGTCGGAAAAAATTGCAAAAAACACTGTTCAAACTCCTGTAGCACACTTGTTTGTGAGAAATATTATCCTACCATGGGGTAACTATGTTCAAAAGAATCGTCTCGCAATGTACATCTGAACTGTGTAATTAGTTATTTTTTTTACCTACATTTCATACTCCGAACATATGTCTTTTGGTATATTTAATATGATGTGATGGAGAGAGTGGAAAAACTTGGAAGTTGGGTTAGAAATTTTAGCCATCTAAACAAGGCCGCCTAAGGCCTTGGCAAGAAGCGTAGTGGCTCTCTGTTCAAGGGAGCGATGTTATATATACTGTTGTGCAGGATTCAATATGGGCTTTGGGCCATTGTTGATTTGCAGGGGGGTTTGGCCTCCGAATACACTATTGGGAACAAAAAGAGAGGTGAGATTTTTCGCTCCTTATATAAGCAGCCGGTAGCTCTTGGTAAATTAACGAGTCTTGTGGCTGTACTAGTAGTTTTGATCCTCACAATCGCATCACTGCTATTACATACATCCATGTCTTCAATCCGTGTTAATAAACCATGTGGTCCAAATACATGAGAATGAGTGACATCATGAAAACCAATTAGAGAAACTTCGGACTATGTTGTTCACTTTGAGAGGGCATTATCTTTGGAGACCATGATTTTCAAGTAGATGAGTAGCATGATGTAGTCAGATGCACCCGCGCTTGAGCTATGATGCATCCTGGCGGAACAAGCTTTTTGTGCCACGGAAATAGCGTTGGAGAACCTTGGGCGTCGCCATTCTCGGTATGGATTTTGCCATTCTGGCCACAGTCATGGGTCTAGCCCAGCTCAATCATCCTTCAGCCGTGGTATTTAGATACAAATGGCATTGGTACACGTACACATAGAAGTTGTTTTTTTAGAATGCACTAAATATATATCACTAGTAACGAAATGATTTTGCGTGATACTGCAAAATCTTTACCGTGACGGGCACTCTTTTTCCCGTCACGGTTAATGCCCCGCCACGTGCAGTTTTATTTTTTTCGTGGCGGCGTCTTTTACCCGCCACGGTAAATTAATTTTTCGTGGCGGGCGCGTTAAGGTGCCCGCCACGCAAAATCAATTTACCGTGGCGGGCATCTTTAAAGGTCCGCCACTTAAAATAGAGAGGCCCAACAGCCCAGAATAAGGCTCGATATCCAGCACCATATATACTGAAGTTAGGGTTTGGCACACCCCGTCCACTCCCTCCCTCACTCCACTTGCCATTTGCCTCTCTTCCTTTCCTTCCCCGCGGCTCCCTCTCCCTTCCCTTCCAGCGAGACCCGGCGGCGGCACTTCCGTCCACTCGGCGGCTCCCTCCCACGGGCGGCGTCCACCATCCCTCCCCCGGCGTCCCCCATCCCTCCCGTGGCGGCACGGCGGCCCAGCCCCCTTCCTTCCCGGCGGCGCGGCGGCCGGCCCCCTCCATGGCGGCGCTCTAGGATCCGGCGGGCGGCCCCCTCCCTTCACCGGCGCGCGGCGGATCCAGGTGGTGCACGGCGGATCCGCGCAGCGGCGGCCTCCATCCGCGGCGGATTCGTCCCTCAGGTCTCCTCCTCGGGGGACGAGCTTCCACTCCTCCCACAACGGCGTCCACTTGTGCGGGGGCACCTGGATCGCTACGGCGCGCCCCCATCCTTCCACAACGGCGACCCGGGCGCGCGTGGGGCGGCATCATCGCCGCTGCCCTCCGCCCTCCTCCCATTCGCGGCCACATGCGAGGGAGCGCTGGATCCGGCACTGGCGGCGCACGGCGGTGGCTGGATGCGCACGACGGTGCTCCAGGGGCGGCGACGGCGGCTGCAGGTCTAGGGTTTTGAGTGGGCTCACCGGCAGGCTCGGATGGGCTTGCTGGTGGGCTCGTGGGTTTTTTTTATTTTTTTAATTATTAACCGTGACAGGCGCTCCTAATGTGCCCGCCACGGTTAATCTATTAACTGTGACGGGCACTGTAGACTGCCATGCAAAATTAATGATTAACCGTGACCTTGTGTGGGTGACGGGCCCTAGTGCCCGCCACGTAAAATCAAAATTGCCCGTCACCTAAAATCATTTGGTTACTAATGAATTAAGATTCTCAGGTCACGAGAAGGGAGCAGCATCCTTTAGCCCTGGGGTTAACTATTTGACATATTTTCAGTGGATGAATAATAGTTGTTAACTTGTTATTGTACCTTCATTCATGCATTCATGCTCCAAGCTGAGCTATATAGAAAGCGTACACTTATTTAACCGGATTATAATTAAGCTCAACCTCGGCCAACTTATTCAAACTAACACTAACTCGGCAGTTTGACCATGGGGATCAACAAGTCTGGGCTCATTGATGGAGTGAATACTATGCTTAGGGTGGCCACGGAAATTAATATTTATCTCCCGGAATCAAGCACATGATGCTCAGCAACAATTGAGGATTGAAGATGGTCGTGAAGAGGATGCCATTAGGCAACTGAGGACTGGAGTGTGTGAGATCATATGAGTGGGCTCAACTGGTGTCTGTTGATCGTCTTTTGTTTGCTTCTCTACACAACTGTTGTTCGGCGTTCGGTTCAAAACATACTTCTAATAAGCTGTTAGGCACGCTCTGCTTTAACTCGTTTTTTAAGTTGTCTCGAAACCCTCTCTCTTCTCAGCTCCCCCATCCTCTCTGAGACAGAGTGTGTAACGTTGCTGATACTTTTAGGCTGTCATCCTTTCTTATGTAATGTCTGTTAAACAGACTATTGTATTTGTGTTCTATCCTTGAACTCTGGGAATGGGTTGCGACCTCGTGTGGAAAAATGGTATTTCTTATGGAACTGAGTGGAGTGAACAACTATACAAAGACACTGCAGAAATAAATATTAAATATGGGTCTGAACTACAATTGTTCACATCCTCGCATATATTCTGGAGCTGAAACTGAAACTAATTCTGCAGCTCCAGTTATTATTGGACGATTTTCATTTCTGGGAACATATACAGCATGTTTTGCGGTAATTAATTAAAACGGCAGTTTGACACACGGAGTAGCAGACAACAAGAGGTCTGCTTTCCTCCTAGCAGTGATCCCTACGGTCTCGGTCATGTCGAGCTCACCTGGAGGGACGCCCTCAGGCAGGCTCCAGTCAAAGTAGAAGAGCAAGCTGGCGAGACAGAGCTCGATGTTCGCCAGCGCGAACGCCATCCCAGGGCAGATCCTCCTCCCTGCGCCAAACGGGATGAACTCAAAGTTGTTACCCTTGAAATCTCTCGTGTCACCGATAAACCGCTCAGGATGGAAAGTGTCTGGCTCCTCCCAGTAATCCGGGCTCCGACCAATGGCCCAGGCGTTCACGAGCACCATGGCTCCCTTGGGCACGTCGTAGCCGAGTATCCGGCACTGCTCCTGACATTCCCTTGGCATCAGCAGCGGCCCCGGGACATGCAGTCGTAGGGTCTCCTTGATGACTAGCTGCAGGTAAGATAACTGGCCTAGCCGATCTTCGGTTACCTTGGTTTGGCCCATGAACACTCTTCTGACCTCAGCCTGTGCCTTGGACATGGTACCTGGATTCCTCATCAGTTCAGCCATCGCCCACTGCAGTGTTGTTGTTGCTGTTTCGATGCCCCCTCCGATAAGATCCTGCATACATGAAGTACAGATGTACACCAATATAATTTGCATTATTTCACCACAAAAGAATTGAAGACATTGACATAAACATTATTACTTCCTCTGTTGCAAATTATAATTTGTTTGACTTTTTCAACCCTAAGTTTCATCACTCGTCTATATTAAAAAAATTATGCAAACATAGACAAATTTAAGTCATTCTTAAGGACCTTTTCTTAATAAAGCATGTCACAATAAAAGAAGTGAGATATTATGCACAAATTTTTGAATAAGACGAGTGATCAAACTTGGAGTTGAAAAAAAAAATCAAACGAACTATAATTTGGAACGGATTTAGTAGGAGATAAAAACTCACAAATGTCACCGCTTGGATTGTCCTCATGGTGATGTTTCCTTCCTTGTGGATCCGGAGGAGGACGTCAATCAGATTGTCCTCCTCTTCTTCTTCTTCTTCAGTTGACCTTCGCTGCTCCAACTGCTCACCTACAACTCCATCCACGAAGGCGAACAGGGACTGGCAGTAGGCTTCTACCTTGCGTGGCGCCCGCCCGGCTCAGAGCACGAGCCAGCCACGACGACGGGAACAGATCTCTGGCCATGAACCCGCCCGGCGATCCGAACTCCCTCGTCGACATAGCGCATGAACGTGTCCTTGTCCTCGACCTTGAACCGCCTGCCCAGGATGGCACGCAACGACGAGTCGGCCACGTACTCGGCAACCAGCCTACCGAGGTCAACGGCCGGCGGCGCTGCTCCTACCACGGTGGACGACAACGAGGAGGCGACGGCTCGGACCAGCCGGAGCGCCTCCTCCTCGCGGGCAGGCCGCAGGGACTGCACGTGCCGGGCGCCGAGCATCTCCATGGCGCAGATCTTGCGGAGCTGCCGCCAGTGATCACCATACGGAGACCAGACAATGCCCATGCCTTCCTTGGTTACCGTCCTGACGGCGAAGCTCTGTGGCCTGGTCGAGAAGATGGCGTCGTGGGTCTTCATCACCTCCTTCGCGGCCTCTGCCGTGGATGCTACGACGACTGGGAGCTCACCGAACTTGAGGAACATGAGAGGGCCATGGCGGAGCGACAGGTCCCGCAAAGCGCGGTGCACGAGGTTGCCGCGGAGATGGTGCATGCTGCCGATGGCGGGGAGCTGCCATGGGCCTGGAGGGAGCTTGAGTCCATGGCGGCTGCCAGATAGGGATGCAGCTTTCTTCCTGAACGATTTGAGAAAGAGGTACACAAGTGGAAAAAGAGCTAGAAGGCAGTAGTACACACCGTGGTCCATGATTGCCAAACTTGGTGGCTTTGGGTGCTACTGTGTGTGTTTTGGCCTCTGGAAAGCATACAAGTGCAAGTGATACAAGAAACATTGCATGTTTCCTTCGTATATAATCTTCTTTGTTGCTTCCTTCATCGCATTGCTTGCTCACTCTACATATAACAATTATATATAAATAATGAAGTCAAATCTCTGCTTCAGTAAGCATCCATTAGAAAACATAACCACACTCGATTTAACTACCTCTTATCATACTAATATAAGATACAGAAGAGATTTTTTTCAGGTATAAAAACTCTGGCAGAGTTTTAAGTGTTGCATGTGAAGAGATATATTATATATCCCCTTCTTCCAACTTATCATAGGGCCTGTTTGGATATGTTAGCATTTAAAATTAGTAGCTAAAATACTATGGATTCAAATTGACTTTCAAATTAATAGCTGAAAGGTATACTAAATATTGTTAGTTCAATTAACAAGTTTGGAG
Source organism: Hyparrhenia diplandra (assembly GCA_015847255.1). NCBI lineage: Eukaryota > Viridiplantae > Streptophyta > Magnoliopsida > Poales > Poaceae > Hyparrhenia > Hyparrhenia diplandra. Next base: position 52,016 of record JADLZK010000694.1, read on the forward strand.
TTGGTAATAGGTGCTAATAATTTATATACACGACCATGGATTCATTATCCAAACCAACCAATTATAGCATCTATATCCAAGCAGCCTCCTATTAGTTTATTAAAAGTCAGCGGCTGTTGCTCAAAAAAAAAACGTTAGCAGCAGCTATTAGGTATTACCTAACTCGTAATAGAGACCCTAATTATCTTTCATTTACAGTTCCAGTTCTTCCTGTACCCATGATCCACCAGGTACCAGTGGTTGCGCAGCGCTAGCTCGCTCAGCCGACTCCTCTACCCACGGCAGCCTCTCCCCCACGCTAATTCATAGCCGCCCCACTTGTCACCAGCCACACCCAAGCTAAGACGCCAAGGAAAATGTATAAGATTTGCTCAAAAAAAGAAAATGTATAAGAGTGACACATCAATAAAAAAAGATGCAAACCTCTAAAAACTGGACCGAAGGCAGTCTGACGAAATAGCCAAGGGAATGGCCTCCGAAGTTGAGCTCCAAATTAAGGCAAAGTAAACACAGACAAGCACACACACAACCAGGGAGTGAATAGAAGAACCCCACAAGTGGCTATATATAGCATAACACGAAGAACACCCGTACTATAACAGCAAATGGTGAACATACGCGTCTTTAGTCCGTGGTTGTGAGGACGAAGCCATGTGCCAGTCATCCTAAAAAATTCCTAAAACTAGTTAAATCAAGTTCAAGTCCACCGCCCATCTCGCAGCTTGTTTGTGACGGTACCTTTGAGGACTTCGAGTAGGGGACCAAGTGGAAGAAGAGCTACAATACAAGGCAGTAGTACGCACCGTGGTCCATTATTGCCAAGTTAGGTGGTTTGGGTAGTACTATACGTGTGTGTGCGTGTACGTATCGTGGAATTGTATGAATTAGCTTCTTACTGTGGATACCATAACCCCTGGGGCGAACTTTTGAGCCATGTCCAAGAGCTTGGACATTGTAGTCACCTTGTCCCTGTGCAGTTTCTTGTGCAACTCCTTCGCCGCAGAGTTGTCGTTGTAGACCAGGCCCTTGGTGAACGCACTGACGTATTCCTTGTCGGTGATGTCCGTGATCGTGAGACGGACCTCGGAGAATCGACGAATGTACTCCCGGAGGGGCTCATTGCTCCTGAGCCGCATGCGCTCCAGGTCGTACTTGGTGCCCAACTGCTTGCATGTTGACTTGTAAGTGCTGATGAAGATCTCCTTGACCTCAGTCCATGTGCGCAGCCGTCCTTCGGGTAGCGCTAGGAGCCATCTGTTGGCGGCCTGATCGAGAACCACCGGGAAGTAGTTGACCATCACGTCCTCACCGCCCCCTACAGCCCTGACCGCAATTTTGTAGAGCATGACCCAAGCGGCAGGGTCCTAGTCACCGGTGTAGGTTGTGAGGGCGTTAACGCCTTTGTAGTTTAGCGGCCACCGGACACGTCGAAGCTCCGAGTGATAAGGCTTGATGCTGGTCAAGGTGAGGTTCCCAGTCGGGTTACCATATGCCATGTTGTATTCCTCACGCCTCAAGATCTCAGCTTCTTCTCGCGCTTGCTGGCTTGCGGTGATGTGACGACGGGCGTTGCGAGGTTCGTTGATGCCGCTTCTGAGGTCGGAGGGACACTGGTGAGCTCCCTGGTCGGGACACCGGGGTGGTTGACCACCCGCGCCACCGGCCTGTGCACCGCGACCACCTCCTTGTTCCTCACGACGAGCGCCAGGCCCGCCACTTTGCCCAGCAGGTGCCGCAGCCCCTCGAGCTACGATCGCTCCGCCACCACCAGTGTTGGCGTTGTTGTCTGCTTGCTGCTGGGGTTGGTTCTGATCACCTCTGGGAGGCTGAGATGATGTTTGATCTTTCGCCGCGCGACGCCTTACACGGGAGCGTTGTCGGGAAGATCGGCGGGATGTAGAGGTTTCCTTGGAGCCGGAGGCGGGGTTGAGTTGGGCATTGGAGGCATAGATGTACGCCCTGAGTTCCTCCACATCGGGGATTGGTCGAAGAAGCGCAGCGACGGCTGCCGCTGTGTTTAGCTCCTGGGTGTTAAACACCGGAATGTTCCCGACCGTGTGGAACTGGTCCATTAGGTTGCGGGTGATGCCTCTGATGCGGCCGCGCGAGCACCACCGTCGGAGCAGCGGGAGCCCCCTGGTTCTGGTCGACGGGGACTGCCGCGTTTTGCTCTAACCGACGACGTGCCCGATCAGCGTTGCGAGACTCCCGAGCAGCGCGTTGTTCGTCAGTTTCTCCATTGGGAGCCACAAAATCTTCGCTCACGGCATGGACCCCTCCGCCGAAGGTGTGTGCCCAGGGTGCGGCACCCGGGGCGTACAGTGGGGAGTCGTAGCCGAGATCATCTCGATCGTGCCTTCGGTGAGGGTCGCGCTGCCCTCGAGCGTGGAGAGGGAAGCAGTGCGGCCATCTTCGAGGTCGGTGGCCTCCTCCTCCTCTCGGATCGGGGAGAGGTCGGCCATGCAGATCTTAAGGCTTGCCGAGCTTGCGCCGTCTTCTCGGTAGGTGGGAGCGTTGACGAAGTCAAAGGGACCTGGTCGATCCTCCGACCAGTCCCATAGGCCGGCCGCTTGCGCTCGAGCAGCCGAGGGTGGTCGAACACGGATGATGCGCCCTACCGGTGTGGCGGTGATGACTAGATCCTGGTCGAGGGGCTGGCGACCCACGACCCGATCCAGCATGGCCCGGTGACGCATCAAGTCGTCGTCGTCGAGGTTGTCCCTGTTGACAAGAAGCGGTCTAGTCGAGTCGACCCAAGATGAGCACTCACCCAGACCCAAGGTGATCTAGTCGAAGCCAGCAAGCAGGTCGTCGATGCCGTGGACAAAGCGCCGCTGGTACGGGACGAAGGGGTGGGTGAGCCTGATCGGAGGTCCGAGCGGCCCTCCCTCCAATGATGAAGCCGGTGCCGAAGTTGTTGGAGGGCCGGGCGGATTGGATGCATGCAGTGCCGAGTTGTTGACGCCGAGGATGGTGCTGCTGTTCCAGACGATTGTTCCGAATTGGATGTCCTCCGTCGGGTCAACCGCAATGGATTCAAGGAAGATCACCATCTTGCTAGTCATGATGTCTTCGTGCACACCCCCTACCTGGCGCGCCAGCTGTCGACGAGATATGGTCGATAGCCTAGCAGGGGTATGCCCAAGCTATAGGATTGTGATCGGTAGAGGTGCATGAGACGACTAATAGGATGTTAAGCAAGACGAAAGGGCAAAACACAAGAGATTTTTACCCTGGTTCGGCCGCCGTGAGGGCGTAAAACCTACGTCCTGCTTATAGTTTGTATTGCTTGGTGGAATAATGAGATGATCTCTAGAGGGGGTCCCAGCCCGCCTTATATGTCCGGGGAGCAGGGTTACAGGTCGGATCTAGGCCGACAAGATCTATCCAGATCGGTTACAATTGAGAAGTTTGTATGAAATATGATAGAGCTATACAAGGTAATTATCTTAACGCCCACGCCTATGCCGTGATCTCCGTGACGACCACCGACTTGAAGACGCCGAGGGGCTTCAGTCTTGCGGCCTGGGCCGGCCTGGATGGCTCAGCCCAAGGTGGGCCGTGAGGGGATAGGGGTTTATCCCCCCACACCGACCTTTATCATCTTTTATTTACAGATTCACTTTGTCCTGTGTACCCAAACAATCAACCGGTGCTACTTTGGCTATAACTCATGGCCAGCCTAGCTCCGCCGCCTCCTCTACCTGCAGCCTTCACAGCAGTCTCTCCCATGCTAATCCATTGCCCTCCCCCTCGTACCACCAACCGAGCCCTTGGCCGCTGCTTGTCACCAGCCGCCCAAGCTAAGGCGCCCACGAAAATGTATAAAAGTGACACAAGGTTAAAATAAAAAAAGACGCTAACCTGTAAAAACCTGGCCAAAGGCAGCGCCCGTGAAAAAAGCCACGGCGATGACTTCCGAAGTTAGCGAGGTAGCAAAGAAATTGAGCTCCAAGGGCAAAGAAGCGTAGACAAGCACACAACCAGGGAGTGAATGAGCCATGTGCCAGTCATCCTGAAAAATCATTCCGAACATTAAAACCAGTTAAATTGAAGTTCAGGTTGACTGCCCATCGTACACTGTGGAGTTTTCTTCTGCAATGACTGCAGAAGTACACAAGTGGAAGAAGAGGTACATGACAAGTAGCATTTGCCCATTATTTTTATGCGTTCCATGTTACCGGCTGTTTATATATAACTATAATATATAATCTTCTTTGTTGCTTCCTTGTACTGCTTGCTGTCTTGCTGACCTATAATATAAAATAAAATAAAAAGTTAAATCTCTACTTCAAGCATCCATTGGAAAACATAACCTCTCAGTGCAACTACCTCGTAGGCTCGTACATCGTATTAAGATGCATAACAGATTGTAGTTACAAAAGTCTAGCAGATTTCTGACAGTTGCATTTGAAATCTACGGTTGAGATCTCCTCCCAACCTTACTATCTTTTACGGTTCCACTTCTTCCCGGTACCCACTTAATCCAACGGTGCTACTTCTTTCTTTTTTTTGAAACTGGGTACCCATTTTAATACTCAAAGACTCACCGGCCGTCAGCAACAATTACATTGACATGTGCAGGGAGGAGCTCATAAACTGCTCCAGTCCTTCCTCACATCCATTTCCATCTCAGTCTGGTTCTAGCTGTGGCCATCGTAGGAATCTGCACTTTTAGAGATTCAGCTACATGCAGTTTAATAGTGCATACCATACCGGCTACAGTTCTCCCTTTCCCTCCTCTTATTCTATTTCATTCTGACCAGCATGTCCATAACGTAAACAGCATGGTTAGTTTCAGTTCTTCAGCTGCTTGCAGGACGAACTCCACGGATTCTGTAGCCGAGTTCAACCCTGCCATGGCCATTCTTTCCTTTTCCAGACCCAGATCAGCCCAGAGGTGCCTCACTGTCTTGCATTTGAAAAATAAATGTGCCGCCGTCCTTGTTGTGCCGTCACCATACCGGACACCTCACACCTTGTGTCGATGTGCATGCCTCTCCAAATCAGGTTTACTCTAAGAGAATGGTGTAAGAAGTGAGATAGGATTAGAAGAAGCAAGAATCAAAGAATTGAAGTTCAAGCTAATTGCCCATCCCGCGCTTGTTCGTGACCTGAAGGACGATGCTCTGTGATATAGGCCAAGTGACACTTCTTTTCGTGGATTCATTTCATGAAGGCAGAAGTTCATCCGCGAGGGGCTACTATTAGGGGACCATGTACCTTGTGGGGTCCTTGTTACTTGCATGACTATGACCTCGCCATTGGCATATGAGCTGAAGTGTTTGCCCTTGCAGGAAGCCCGAATGATGGACCAAATGGTATCGCGGAAGGTGTTTCCAAAATGATGGGCCAGCTGCATTGTGAACGCCATTCAGGAGCACTCCGAGTAGGAGACCAAGGGCACATCACCACTGGTGTTCAGAAACGAAACCTGAATATAGCCTCATGTGATCCAACTCCAAGACAGCGACTCCTCATGGCTGAGCCACAAATCCCACAAAGTGCGGTGCACAAGGGAGCCACGGAGATGGTGAATATCGTTGCTGATGACAGGGATCTGCCATGGGCCTAGATGGAAGCTCAAGTATATGGCTACTAGATCCAAACGAAGTTTTCTTCCACAATGACTTCAGAAGGAAGTATACAAGTGGAATAAGAGCTAGAAGGCAGTAGTATGCACCGTGGTCCATGATTGCCGAGTTAGGTGCTTTGGCTAGTAGCCTAGTATTGTACGTGTGCCTGTTTCGTTTGGATTTGGATCAATTAACTACTTATTGTGGATCCACAAACCAAGCTGTATTTGCTCAGTGACAGATCCAGAAACGATCCAAGAGGGGCAATGACAATGTATCAATTTAGATGTAAACTAAATGGTACAGATTAGATGTATCAGTTTCGGGATGACAAGGATACACAAATATGCCATAAGAATCTACAAATTTTCGGAATAAAATGGCTGAGATATACGAGGATGCAAATGCTTAGAATATTAGACAAGTAAATAATTAACTATGGTATACTACAGTACGGTGCTGCTGAACAACACATGTCAGACATGAACGGACCAGCATTCACCACATCATCGTCTCTATCATCTAGATTCCCAGTCACGGGCGCGTACACCAACCGAAAAAATATGTGAAAGAATAAGACTAGTTGGGAAAGAAATCAAACAAGAGGAACATAGATTTTGCGAACCTGAAACCTGGGAAGGAGTGCGGCGGGCAGATGCGGGCCGCAGCGGAGCTTCTGGCGCGCCGCAGGCGGTGCGCCCACTTCCCAGCCACACCATCACGCCGTCACAGAGGATGGGAGGAGCGGAGCCTGCCGCTGCGCCGGACCTGGAGGAGGAACCGAGGAAGAGAAGCTGGAGTGCGGAGCGGCCGATCGGAGGGGCGGCAGGCTGGTTGGGGTGTTGGGCGAGTTCGAAGACCTGCTGCCGACAGTCTGGGCCGCGACCTGGGCTGCAAGCCCCCAGCCCGGGCCGCATATTATGTTGTTGGCTACCATGGCGAAGCTAGAGTGAAATTGAAAGAGTTTGGGCGTGTTTGGCAGAGCTCCACGTAGCTTCAGATCCTAAAATCCAACTCTGCTCTAAGTTTTTTCAGCCAAACAGTTTCAGCTCCAGCAACTCCATCGTGGATGGGGCTCATAGCGCAATGGCAAAGGTCATTGGTTGGGGGCTCCCACCCGGGGTTCAAATCCTGGGTGCGACATATTATCCTAGATTTATTTCAAAATTTTCGGCTCACGCATTAAGTGGTAGGCGGCGTCCCGTCAATAGCGAGGCGCCTATGGTGACCGTGAACTTCAAGATTGCCGCCTCGGTCCCCGAAGGTGCTCATAGGGGTAGGGGTTTGTGTACGTGTGTTCATAGGGTCCGAGTGCGCGAGTGTGCGTGCGTGTTGAGCGTCTGCGTTATACTGTGTAAAAAAAAAAAAAAAAAAACCTCCATCGTGGATCTGCTCCAAAAAAAAAGTGGTGGAGCGGGCCCCGAATCCATAGATTTGGTGGAGTACCTCGGGAGGTGCTCCACGAATCAGATTTGGTGGAGTCGGGAGAAATTACCCGCCGCCGCCACTCGTTAGTGGAAAATGCACTGTTCGATTGTTTTCTTTCTCTTTCCCCACACAAGTCGCCCGACGCCCGCCCCTCCTTTCCCCTCTGTTCTCTCCCCGCCAAGCTCATAAGCGCCACGTCACCTCCATTTCCCTTCCCGTCCTTAATGGATCTCGTAGATTTGGGCTGGATTACCGTGGAGAGGTGGGCGAGTGTCGGGGTTTGGCGAATTTGGGGCGGTCCGCTTCACGTGGAGAGGTGTCCGGGGCATGGCGGCGGCGGCCCGCGTCCTTGGCGCGGCCGGCCGGGGATGGCGATAGCGTCCCACTCGGCCCGGGCGCAACGAGGCCTGGGCGGCGCGGCCTTGAGCCGCGTCGGTGCGAGGCGGCGGCCGGCTTTGTGTGCCCCTGCCCTAGGCACGACGATTGCTCTACGGGCGCCACCCGGACTATGGGCGGCGGCGGTGGCCCTGGGCACTACCGGCCTAGGAGATGGCTGCTAGCCCTGGCGTTCTTGGCCTAGGCACGGCTGGTTTTCTTTGCCGCCGCCGCCTGCTCATGACATCCTGGAAGAAGAGGAGCTTTTTTTCCTTTTTTTATTCATCGACATGCGGGCCCTACATGTCATAGGGATAGTTAGAATTTGGAGCTATACCAAACACGGCCTAAATTTGAAACGATGCGACTATAATAAATCCATATATGTATTCTCATGTAGGGAGCCTAGGGTGACTTGAGTTCGGTTTCGACGACTCGGGTTCCTTCTATCCTGTCATGTTCCCATCATCGGATCTCGCATGGGTGGTATCTAATATAGAGTCCACCCTCTATCCATCAATTGCATCAAACGAAGCCCAACCTTCTTGTTCTAACATGTAGTTTCTTGCCATTGTGTCCTGGGTCTCCATGGATCCTCGCGTAGACAAGGTGGGGCGAGATGTTGGAGAAGGTGAGGCTTTCGGTAATAGGAAAGAAAAAACATCAATTTTGGAGGTCCGAGGGCAGCCTTCTTCTAGGAAAGATCCCTAGGTTGTGGGGAAGGTGTTGAAGATAAGCCCGTCTGAGTCGATGCCCTAGAAGCTGCATTAGCTAGAGAGGATTTGATGCCCCCTAAAGAGGGGACCGAATGTAAAGACTTGGCGAGATAATCCATTTCTATTCATCTTTATTTAGGGATCTAGAAAACAAGAGGCAATGAGTATCTTTTTTTTTTTTTTTTTTGCGATAAGGAAAAATTTCATTGATATTAAAGCAAGTTACATCCTCTCATTACAAAAATAAACCAAACTACTCCACCTCCATCGATGGGAGACAAGAAACCTTGAAAAGGCCATAAATTCCACCATCTAGGATCATCATCCCAAACGGATATGCCACGGACGCAAGCTCCGATCCGAACGAAACGCGGGGGCCATCTCACCATCCACGCCCGTCATCCTCATACCCATCACTTTTGTAAAAAGCAGAGTGAACTGCTAAAACTCCACATGCGAACATAATGAAATTGGCGCCGCCGATTACGTCGTCGAACTCATCGTCATTGCCTTCACCAAATTCGTCATGAGAGAACACAAGTTCAACCGACATCCAGATAGATATCGTTGGAAAACTAAAATCTCACTAGCCCATCGCCATGCATGGCTGTATAGAACCACAGCGAGACAAAGGAAGGGCCGGAGTACATTATTCTCCATCAATGGTGATGTCTTCGTCTTGCCATCACCGCTGAGGAACAACATGCTCCATTGCTCCATCGATGATCTTGACGACGCCTTACGCCGTGGCCAATCTCTTCGATTGGATCTCCGGAGAAACCTTGAACCTTGAAGACTCGATCTACTAGGAAAAAAAACTTATTAAAAACGATGGATCCCCACTCCCTTCAACCACCGGCGTGATGCCGGAGGAGAAGGGAGGGGGACCAACGGTGGTGGAAGGCGGGAGCCGGCGGCGGCACCCCTAGGGTTTGGGACGGCGATGCAATTGTGAGGAATATCTTAATGGATGCTTATCAAGATCTTATCGTCTTGGGCGAATTTGATGGAGCAAAGATGGTAGATGAGATTGAGTTCACCTCTGTCCTAATATGGGTAAGGGTGATAAAGATGATCCCCCTTGGGCTGATGAACAAAGCGGCGGGGGAGGAAATTGGTGATGTCCTAAAGGTTGAGGCAGATGATGAGACATGGTGACAGGGGAGTTCCTAATAATCAAAATGAGGCATGGTGATAGGGGGGTTCCTAAAGATCAAAATTAGACCGGATATACAAACCTTTGATGAGAGGTATTATGCTGGACATGGGTGAAGGAGAAGAGGAACGAAGTCTCGTGGTTCTAAATGTGCCACGCCATGGTAGGTGCCCCGACCCATAAGATGAAGACATGCAGTGCACGACACTAATTAGAGTGCACCACAAGGTTGCAAAGAATAGGTTGTAATAATAACGAATATGATACTTTACTAATCCGATCCCTTCGGAATACATGAGGGGAAGGGGTGTCCCTCGTATGTATACCTTCAAAGCCCTCACGGTGATGTGGGCACCACATGACTGGACGGACTCCTCCGCCGCCAAGCTTTGGCCTTTCTGCAGTGTGAAGTAGAGCCAAAAAACAAGTAAGTGCGTCCGTAGGAAAACAAGCATCGCTGCTTTATGCTGCTGTGTGTAAAATATATGAGCCCCATATACAGTATCAACACCGATGCTCAGCCAAAGAGGGCCTATGAGTAGTACACGGCGCAGACGCATCTAGGATCCGCTGCTAACTGTTTGCTACTTGTGCGTGCGCGACCACGCCAAGATTCCAACTGCCGGTCACCGAGCTGAGATTCAATCTCCGATCTTTCCTCTTTTTTTTTCTTTTTCTATTCTAAAAAAAATCCACGTGCCGCGAGATCAGGGATTCGTCCAACATTAAACACGATCAGGGATTTTTGTAGGTATATAACAAAGAGAAGCCGATACTTTCCTCCGATCTCAAAATAATTAAATCGTGTTGACTTTTAAGACATCATGTTTGACCATTCGTCTTATTCAAATTATTTATATAATTTAGAAAATAAATAAATTATTATTAAAGTATCTCTAATAATCAAATAAGTCACATCAAAATAGATGATGTTTATATAAAAAATTTGAATAAGGCGAGCGGTCAAACATGACATCTTAAAGTCAACGTGATGAATTATTTTGAGACGGAGGGAGTACATTGCATAATGTTTCTAGAACCGTCATCAGTATCTCATTTTAACTATTTATTATTGCATTATAATCGGTTTGCTTCCAATTTAATCTTTGAATTTAATACTTATTATCATACTATTAGCACATGTATATCAAATTATTAGTAGCAGTTTCTAGATTTTACAATTGTTACTGATTTGTTAAAAAAACAAGTCGTTGTTCCTGACCCACTTACCTTGAGAATCGAATGTCCATAAAAGCAAACCAAGTCAAGTTCAAACATGGGTTGCCGGGCCCACAGGTCAGCAGTCAAATGGCGCCAACGACACCTAACCCCTCCAGCCAGCCAACCCCTCCCGCCATGTTTGACCTCCTCCTCCTACCACCAATCTCTGACCGACCTTCCCTCAATTCGATCGCCATCCACACCACACCCGAGCCCACGCCATTCAATTTAAACAAAGAACAGGGCTGCTACCTCCAGCCACCGCGCCGTTTCTCTTTCTTGACCCGATCGTCTCCTTCCTACCCCCGGTGTCGTGTCGACGGTGGCGGCAGGCCCATTTTTACTCCTCGCCATCGATCGAGCTCCTGCTGCCCTCAGCCAGTCCTGCACTCTGCACACGGCGCGCAGGATATATATGTATGTAGGCGAGACCAGTCCTGCCAGGAACCATCCTTGCTCTGGAGTTGTTGGCTACTCCGGTGAGCTCCTCTGCTTGGCAGTCATGGCGCGCGGCGACTGAAGTGAATCAGCACAGTTCCGGTGCCGGCCCGCCGGTGAGTTCTTCCTGTTACCCTGTCACCTGCTACCCTGTTCGTTTTTTCTAGTCACAAGATGATAGACAAACTTCAGATAAACCTGATCAACCCGTTGGCTTCCCTTGCAGATTTAGGCTCCTTTCTACTCAGAATAATCAAGCCACGATCGGTTGCCTGGTCCAGATCAAGCAGAAATGGAGGTGCAGATGGCCGCACAAGGCTCCAAACCGGCAGGACGCGGCAGCTCGCCGTCTCACTCTCACCACAGCGGCAGCGCCAAGCCTGTCCCCGGCTACCTCAGGCCGTCGGCCGGCTCCTGCCACCACGTCTGCAAGTACGGCGGCTCGCACACGTTCGAGGATCACAAGGAGGCGCACAGGCCCAAGCCCAGGCCACCTCGGAAGCAGTCGCCGGCTCCGGCCCCGGCTCCTGCTCCGGTGGAGAGCCATAACAACCACAGCAGGGTGCTCGTCAAGGTGCGGTCCGTGTTCCGGAGGCGTGTCGGCGATTCCACCATGGCAACTCAGAATCAGAAGCCTTCCAAGGCGGCCGCTGGCAAGTCCAAGGCCACCAAGGGCGGTGAGAGCGTGGAGTGGAAGGACATCGTGGCCTATGATACGGTTCCACTTCCACCTCATGGATCATTATCCCCGGGCTCGAAGCTTGATAAAGCCTCGGCTCAGAAGGTCACCGGCTCCAGTGGCGATGCCAAGAAGAAGGATGTGATGAAGAAGCAGGGCAATAAGTCGTACGGCAAGGCCAAGGTTGTCCATGACCAAGAAAATGGCGTACAAGGTCGTCAGAATGAGCCATTGGGCAGCACCAACGCCCATACTGACTCGAACAAGAGTGTAAGACCTCCAAAGGCTAAGAACAAACCTGCGGCGTTGATGCTCGTCGAAAACATCGGTATCGATCAAGAAACGCTTCAAGGCTACCAAATCCTGTCCCCTTCTGTGGTACAAAGTCGCGCAAACCTTTTGCGCGACCTCGAAAAGGAGATGATGGCTGAAGAACCTGCCAATGTGAAGCAAGAAAGCACAACAACTGTAACATACTCTCTGGACCCACAAGAGTATGCTGCCGCTGCCGCTGAATCAAGCAGGCCGATCCCGGCGCACCGGCGGGTGCAGAGCATGGGAATGAGCATCAGCAGCAGGTCAGTGCGGAACCCGTTTGCGCGGCAAGCGAGCAGGAATTCAGGCAACACCTTCAAGCTGCGGTCCAGGAGCACCAGAGCACCAGCAGTAGTGCCACCGGAGGACGAGGAGAAGCCAGCGAGGCTGAGGTCCAGGAGGGGCGAGCAGGATGCTTCTTCAGCCAGTACAGGAAGAGGCATTCATCTCAGGATCCGGAGCCTCCGGAGGCGCGGCGTCGGCGGCTCCAGTGGCGCGGGCACAGGTGGTGGTGGTTTTGTTGTGCCGGCGGTTTCGCTCAGACATCAGAAGACGCTGGAGAAGAAGAAGAGCCAGAGGCTGTACAACAGCCACATCGAGGAGACGGCCACCAGGCTCGTCAAGACGAGGAAGAGCAGGGTCAAGGCACTCGTTGGGGCATTTGAGTCCGTCATCTCCAAGATTGCAAAGTAGGTGTAGGAGAGAAAGATTGTATGTATCGTTTTTACACAGTTTGTCTCGCAATTTCTGGTTCTCACGAATGAGTGATGTACCCCTGAGCCCTGATGGAAATGGTTGTCTTGGTAGTTTTTCTTTTTTAATCCAACACATCTTGGTAATAACATGGCGTCAATCTCTCCTCGAAATCACTAGCTGCCGCTGCTGAACAGGGGACTTCGTGCAAAACTGTAATGAAGATTTTGCAACCATGGGTGGGAGAGAAGAATAGGGAGAAATATATTATACTAATAATGCAATAAGATTTCGACTCCTAAAAATATATTCAAAGAAATCATATGAATCAATGTCCAGCAGGTTGTCATAAAAGATGATGAGAAAAGAGGGTCATTTTAGTCCATCTCCAAGATGGCCTTTCGAGGTTTGGTCCATTATTTACAATATTGCAAAAGCAGGAATAATAAGGCATATGTAGGGCCTATTATAGAGTTTGTCTATCAAAACTGTTACCACATGGCTATTCAACATGCACAACTTGCACCGCTTTATATCTATCAAAGATGTTCATTCTATTTCATCTACAACGATTATAATGAAATATAGATGTCATATAAGCACACACGATTGTACTAGTTTGAGGCAAAAATTTTTGTTGAGAATTACACAATAAAACCACACACGCGCACACTCACACCTATGAACACACGCACATAAACCATACCCCTATGAACACTTCCGAAAAGACTGAGCAGATTCCCGAAGTCACCAAATTTAAGAACACACCAAGCCATATAGTAATAAACAAAGGTTAAAAATGCAAGGAAAATCTTGTGACAGGAAACCCTACGTTGCATGAAGCATGATTACCTTCGGTTCTTCTCAATATCTAGGCCAAAGGAGACGACAAATTATCGCCCTGTTCGCTTCTCAACAAGACAACATTATCCGGTTTATCAACCGGAGAAACCATCAGCCGGGCTATACTATTCCCTATAGTGTATATTAGAAAAGCTACAACCACTAATGATTTAGAAAGGAGGGAGTAGTAAACTAGGTAAATCAATACTATATTCCCAATCAATATTGTGTGCAAACAACGTGGAGCTAAAATAAATACAACAATTGGACACAAGTACAAAGAAATGCATCATTGACTATCCAATTTACAAACATGGTCTCCATAGACCAAACTATGAGAATTCATTGTACATCACAATCTGAAGGATGAAATGAACAGAGGATCTGAGATACCAGGTTAGCTCCTCCAGATATAGGGCACAGGTTGATCTTTCTCAACAACTCGGGTGCAAGGGATTCAGTTGTGGTCGCACTGGTTCCAACCATGAATGTTCTTCTGAGCCTGGTGTTTGAAGATTACAACTCTGCAACACAAGTTCAGCTCATTAAACCATAAACATTTTAATATGCCTATGAAAAACGTGATGCTGATTCGCTGAATACCTGCTCCCCCAAGACAAGTTGGCGGTGAAGTCTAGATAGTCCTAGTTTCTACCAAATTTATGTCCTCGTCAATAAACAGCATCACAGCTGTCATCACAAGCCTGTTAAATTCATAGAAAATATGAGCAGTTATGCAACATTTTCTTAGCTGACAGGGAATTACATGCTAGAACAAATTCCAAGATAAAGTAACTGTATATCAAAAGAATTAATCTGCCACTACCAAAATCAGTAAGATAGGTATACGCAAGGTCAAGCCATAATGCTGAATATTGTTCATTACTGTTTATATGCTTGAAAACATGGAGTGAAGACAGCATCATATTTGATTTCCCAAGTCATATTCTCACTACCCCTTCAGTAATCTCTTCAAAACCACTAACAGGTGTAAACTTCAGAATATTTTCCAGTGAGAAAAGTAAGTTATCTTACACAATAACAACATTAACAGCAAGACAATTCTGTTCTTATAACATGGAAGGACCAGTATGGGGGTATGGCCATTTATTAGGGTTTGATAATGTCCTAGATATTTTTGAATAACTGATATCAGAGTTAACACTAGCAAATGAATGCATATTGTATTCCCGATGCCCCCAAAATATTAAGATATAAGATAAGTCAAACCTGTAAATAGTTATAATAAATAGGCAGAAGTAGAAGGCAAGCTTGATCATCCTGTACTTCTTCTCAAAACTTAATTGTCTAAAAATTTCAGTGACATCTACAAGATGTTTCGAGCCAAGTACCTGAATAAAAAATATCATAAGATTTTATTTGATTATCAATAATGAGCATGAAGGGACAAGAAACAAACAAACAGAACTTAATTTACAAGTCAAAGTTCTTGTATAGGGCGACAATAAAAAAATACAACCGTCTATGTTGCTTCACTTCTCAAAAAGCTTATTAACTAATCATAATCATTTTGATATTAAAGCCTGGCAAAAAAAATAATTTAGAAAAGCAACACGGGTATCCCACCAAAATAGGTTAACTAGTTATCAAGATCCAAACTAGTTCCAATGCCAGGGGTCATTATACTAATCTTCAACAAAGGAAAAAAAAAAAAAAAAAAAAAGAAGTCTACATCAACTGAAAACTCAAGCAGAGTGCTGAGAAACTATTGTCATGGCTGTTAAATTTCACGAAGAGCGTGAAGGCCGATTTTCCTTCAGCATGTAACAGTACAAAATTGACTAAAATTAGTTAGTACCCAGAGAAATTTGCAGCTAAATTATAGCTGTACCCTACCAGAACAAAATATGAACCAGTTTCGGTAATCATTGTTAAAGTTAACTAGCTAACAAATTTTGGTAGTGAGGCCTATAAAATCTGGGTGGTGCTACATTATCCCATTTGCAAATACCCTGAGTCCCAGACCGATATTCTCCCAATCTCAGAAAAGGAATTGCTACAGGACAAGACAAAAAGCACATGGCTCAGAACATGGGGAAAAGTACAAATTATCACCCTAGAAGCACAGCATCGGCACTCCTAAATTTTAAAATTGATATGTTCTTACTTAGCTGTCCCATTGAGCCATTGAGGCTTGTAGATCATTTCAGGTATTATTTCCATGTATGTAAAAATAATAATCAAGATGTGAATAAAGCCAAAGGTATGAACCGCATAGTATCCAATGATAAATCTCATGAGTATTTTGCCAGAATTAACATCAACTGAAAGCAAGTAACACGTACAGTTTCACATGGTAGTATGTCACTGGTGCCATGACTAGAAACGGGAACCAATGCAATGTCAAGAGGAAAGAAGTACACAAGGCCGCTTGGAGTGAGTATTCTATCAGCACCACAGCATTGATACGAGACGATGAATCATATGGGTTGATATAATCATACTCCAAATCTGACAGACAGATAAGCTGGTACAAAAGCAGAAAGGAAAAATTAGTTGAACAAATCCAAATCTGACAGGAAGATAATAAGCTGGTATAGAAGCAGAAAGGCAAAATTAGTTGAACAAATCCAAATCTGACAGGAAGATAATAAGCTGGTATAGAAGCAGAAAGGCAAAATTAGTTGAACAAATCAACAAGCAGATCAGCTAACAAAGAAGCCAGGCAAATCGGTGCATAAAATTACTAAATTTGCTTCTAAAGACTACAACTCGTGTATCAACATTGAACATGAGCTGTGTTGCTGCCAGCTGCCATCAGGGTTAGGCTTTATGTCTGATCTGGTGAGGCTGGAGTCACTGATGAATCATGTTGAATTTGAGCTTTATAGACACAATAAAGTGGCGATGGCTCAACTGCCACAGAGAACAAGCTGGCTTGACACCAAGTAAAGGAGTACGTACAGTCATGACATATATGATTACATCCACCAAGTCCTAGCAGGTAGTACTAACATTCCAAACAGAACAATAGGCAGTACTAGCATGTGTTTAGCAAGATACCGCCTCATAAAAAAAAAAAAAATCAAGACCACTACCATATCTAGGCACATAAACAGAAATTGCTGCATCTAACCCAAGAAAATTGGAATATACAGGGCCTTTGTATAGAAAGACAATTTATTTTTGCGATTTTATACCAAAATCTAGGAGCTAGCACTAGAAATCAACAGGAAAAATATCTTCTTTTTTCTCTCTAGAAAAAGGAAACTAGTTTATCCCAGTTTAATCGTCACTATCCTCCACGGAATGAATGGCACGGGAAGAACAGCGCCGTTGACTAAACTCCTCCGCATCAAATCCCCACAAAATCACGGCAGACTTAGGCCGAAAGCGAGCAGAGCAGAGCTTCGCCGGACGCTCCCAAGATTTGGACCACGCTCGCTCGCCGTCACAAGGTGAACTGTTAAGAGATACGACAGGGGGCGGTCGTGCTTGCCTGGTATGCGGTGAGGCCGACGAGGACCATGACGGAGGCGAAGGAGAAGAGCCACAGGATGAGCTCCACAGACATGGCCGCCGCAAGGCGTTGACGACTCCTCGCGAACAGCTCGGCGGGCAATCGATCTAATAAGTAAGAACGGTGGCGCCACGCCCGCCCGCTCTGCTTCTCGCGCGCGGGGGCGTTCCGAGTGGAACGGGCCTAGACCTGCCTGGTGACTCCGCGCGCCCCGCGGTCACAATGGCGCTGTTGGGCGCCGGAGACGGGAGCGGCGGCGGCGGATGGGGAGACCGGGAGGGGGGAGAGGGGATAGGAGCAGGTGGGTCGTTGCGTGCGACGGGAGTCGTCAGACGGTACACGTATGTATGGTACAGTATGGCAGTGCAAACAACAGTTCCCCTGCTGCTGCTCACTTCATAGACTTTTATTTTTTTCACTACAATTTCTACTCATGTTGATCAGGAAGAATATAAACAAGTTGTTGGCATTGCTCTAAAAATAAGTGTACATATAGAAAAGTTAAACTTCTACGAATTTGACTAAATGCATATAAAAGTACTATTATAATGTGTAATAAGCATTATTACATTGATAGTGACATGTACTTTTGTATATAATCTTATTCTTGGATACAACTATTTTCTACTATATAACATTTCGAGAAGGAAGATGTGAAACTATGATTCAAATTTGGTGCCAATCAAATTTCTTTTGGTTGGTTTACCAATTAGTGCTCAAGAGGCAATTTTTGCTTCATGGTTCCGACCTGTGTTTGTTCCGGTGTTTGGAATGAGTCTGTCCACCATGATGTTTGGTACAGATCAGCAGCTGCACCTTGAGTTCCTCTTGAGTTTTAGGTTGTGATGGGTCTTATTAGAGGAGTACAACATGGGCTTATTGGGCCATGGCCAGTTAGGGTTAGGGTTAATTAGAGATAAGGGTCACTTGCTTAGGAAGTTAGGAGTCAAGTAAACCTCTATATAGGGAGAGGAGTTGTATCAATCTAACGAAGCAAGAGATTAGAAGAAATTCCCTTCTCTCTCCCCACACCCAAAACCCTAGCCGCTGCCACTGTAGCACCGCGTGTACTGTAGTGCACCCATCTGTTGTACTTTTCAAACATCCCAGTGCAACATTTGGAACATACAAAGAAGAAAGACGAAACACTTTAAACATGCTTCCAAAACACTTGCAAAAACACCTAAAAACACTTGAATCATTGCAAACATACACAATATCAAGAAGAAACAATTGCAACATATGTGTTAAACGTACGCAACATACAGATAAACACACACGTAACAATACATCTAAAATCACATACCTACAATAGGCCAACGCTACATTTGAAATCATAGATGAAACATTGGAAACAAACCTCTGCAACACACATGCATAACCATTGCAACATATGCAACATACACGAACTACTTTGGCAACATTCATCTACAACACTTTCAACATGCCTTTAAAACATCAGAAACACTTGAAACATATGTTTGCCACATGTGTTTTAAGAATATCACAACATGTCCTTGCTACTTGGGAGAATGGAGCCTCGCTGACGTGTGAAGTTTGATAGAGGTAGCAGTTCGATAGAGGTAGCATCTTGTAGGAAACAACTTGGAGGTGCTTGTAGGCAGAGGGACGGCTACAGCGGCAAGGATGCAGCGGCCACCACTGGCGGAGCCAAGGGTAGGTATTCCTTGGAATACCCAAGATTTTGGTACACAAAATGAATACATGTATACTCCACCGTATACTATACATGTATGTTCTATATTTTCTAATAGACCAACAACCCACAAACAAATTAGTACTCTGGTAGCAGCGAGCACTCGAGCAGGCCAACCTGGTCAAGGCTCAAGTGGCCAGAAATCCTTCCCTCGGGACCCCATTCATAGTCGCAATTTCTATTCTTCTCGCAACTCTCAGTCCCAAGCGGCGGCGGCGCATCTTGAATTCTCGATCTTCTGTCTTTTGACTATGCTATTGTGGGCAGGCGGCTTTGGCTCCGAGCGATCGGTGACACATCTCGAATCCTCGATCTACTTCCTGTGCGGTCTTTGGGGTGGGCGGCCAGTGAGACGGTGACCAACAAAGCAGCAGCGTCGTAACGGCACAACTAGATAAAGATTTCATTTTCTCCACTAATTGATCTATTCTTGCTACTGCTATGTTGAGTGCTACTTTATTTAGTAATTTTTTTAACATTCGGTTCTTTATTTGTAATGTAAATGAAGAAGAAGGGTACTAGCAACATATTTGCATTATGGGGCAAAGCTGCAAAGGCAAAAAAAAAAAAAAAAAAAAAAAAAAACATCTACACCAAATCCTCCTCTTGTTGAATGTTATGAATTTGTTGAATCTTATGGCCATTATAACTTATCTTCATTATATTGTATATTTGCTTCAAAAATTTTGTATATATTTGACATACTCGGCTGCAAATTCCTGGCTCCGCCAATGGAGGCCACGCGCTGCGCTTGACAAGGTCGGCAACCGTGTGCCGCACCTTATGCAGGCGAGTTGAAAACGGTAAATAGTACATGTACACGGTCACCCTCTATTTTTTTTTTTGTTTAGGGCTTTTGAACGTTGTTTAAACAGCCTAAACTGTTTTGTAGGGTAACACTAAATATACATATGTAAAAGTCAAATATACTAGAAAGTCTTCAATCCGAGTCTGAAGTAAGTGGTAAAAAAATATACACCACGAAAAACTTGACACCACGTTTGGATATTCAGACCTGGACATTGGAATTGGAACCTAGTTTTTCCAATTCTATTGTTTGGATATCTTTGGCATTGAGAGACGAGAATTGAAGCCCATTTCATGGTATTGGACTACAACTAAATATGTCGACATAATCTAAAAAAAAAAACTAAATATGTCGACATTCAATACCGAGCTCCACCCCTCGGTATTGGAGAGAATATATCAACAATAATAGTACTCATTGATGCTTCTATGTAGTGGCTGGAATATGGCTGCACTTTTTTTTATGTATGGAATATGTTCTCCGAAATTGATGTTGTATGAACTAGAATATATTGACTGCAATATATTCAGTTGTATGGGCTGGTTATTATAATTATACAATTGCTTACATGGTTAATTAATTTAATTATGGTTGTTTTATTAGGTCAGCCCACAATATGAGCTTGAATTGTAATGTTCGGCTGTAATGAAAAAAAAAGGTAATTTGTAGTTGGGTCAAATAAACATTTGGGCCAATTAGGATGATTCTATCTGAAAATAAAAAGGAAAAAAAAAAACAATGTTATATGGGCTAAATGTGAATTGCTACATCAACCGCCATGTCATTTGCCGCAACATCTATCTTGCCATTTGCAACGTCACATGTACCATGTCATCATACAGGTGACACTTTTATGTTCTATATGATTTTAGTCTAGTCTTTTTTTTTGCGGACAAAGAAGAAGTATATATTAGGTTATAGCTGAGTACATCAATCCGTTACAAGCACTTTGGAATAAACTAAGTATATCCGAACCTTGTCTAAATTGTACTCACACTTTGAATAACAACAAATCTCAACTCCAAACCTATATGACGGTTCATATAGATGATCGTACAAGCAAACTCTCGACAAATAGCACGAGAACACGCTCGACGAACAGCCCGAGAACGGATGCCCAATGGACGACTAACACTCTTGTAGGTCTTCCTTCTTCTTTTCGATGTCTTCCTTCTTCTTTTCGCCAATCGAAAAAAAAAAAGAAGACTAATCTGAAAATAATTCTCACTAGTCCTCCACCGTGGCGGATCTAGCCACGACAAAATGGAAAAGAGACAGGAGAAAGTTATTCCATGGCAACGAAATCATCTCTGCCTTGATGTCGCTGCCCAGAAACACAAATCTCCGTGTCGTCATGCCGAGGAAGTTGTTGACGTTGATGTCGCCCTCATCATCATCGGAGCCATCATGGAGAACACGAATCCAACCTGTCTCTTCGCCGTCAGCCGGGAGGAGCAGGAGGAGATACCCCAACACCAAAACCTTGGCATGGAGAAATCCTAAACCTAGACTCAATCTAGAGAAAAACTTATTAAATTGATGGATCCCCACTCCCTCCGACCTCCGGCTAGCTAGAGGAGGGAGGGAAGGGGACCAACGGTGGTGGAAGGCGAGGAGACACGGTGGCAGCGGCGGTGGTGGCGGCAGCTCTCCTAAGGCATGGGACATCTCACGGGTGCTGTTGCGTGCGTCTTTCTGGGATTTTAGTCTTATCACTGCATCAATGATATATCGTCAATGTATCAATGGCGATGTCCTCTGGTTGTCACACAAGCTGGTTAGTGACCCACCTTCTTTGAAAATAGTCATTTTATCGCTACAGGCAAACAGTGTCATGAAAACAAGAAACAAGTTGTTATCGTCATAATATCAAACAACCAAAATTCTTGTAGTGTTAGTAGTAGGTGTGATGAGGCACTGGCCCAATCTTCCGTGAGGTAACTGGATAATTTCGATTATGGAGATCTTGACGTTGGCGATCCGGCTTCAAACCAACATGGCTCGAACCCTGCAACCACTACACCACAGCTCCGACGGTTATCAACCAAGCGCGACTTGATTGACCTCACCAAGAAGGCTTTCCTGCAAGCGAATCGAAGAACGCAAGCAAGAATAGATAAGAACGCAATCTGAATATTGCAAATATGAATGACGTGAATTGTATTATGAGGTTCAAGAACTCGTTTCTAAAGGACTAATCGACACAGTGGAGGGGATCAAGAACAGGGCCCTGGATCACTGTAAGCAGAATTGGCTTCGCGGTTACAATGAACCAATCAAGTTTCTTGATGGAAAACTCAAACTAAAAAAAAAAAAACCCAAGTCTAAACGGTGGCGGCTACTGAGTTTATAACATGAGGGAGGACACTAGGGTTGGGGGAGACCAGCATGAAAACGCCCACAACTTGGGCTTAAGGCCCGACTCGATACATGGCCAAGTTGACCCAAAATAGGTGACACAACACCTTGCGTGGGTCACACAGAATGATCCACGAAGCATCTGGAGCTGGAACCAAATCCAAAATGACGGCGTCGTCGTCCCCTTTCCAAAGAGTCCAAGATCGTCCTGTTTCGTTGTCGTATGAAGAAGTTATGGAGGGTGACATGGCAGCTGAGTTAGAGATGAATTGCAACTTTGGGAAGACCATGGCGTCGGCGTGTCCAACTGGTGATGTCCTCATCAAGGTGAGTCAATAACAGATTTGTAAGTCCTACCCAAAGCGGCTACCATTTTATTATTAGTGCCTCATCCTTTGCAAACCCTATAAAAAACGTAGTGCATTCTATAGGCTACACGAAGGCTTTCACCAACATTGCTAACTACCTCAATCCGTACGATAAAGGGTAACCAAAGGCAAGCTAGTGTATAAGCACCATGCTTACACCACTCAATATCCTAATTGCACATGCACAGGTCAATTAGAGCACCCTGTTCGGTCGACTTTGGGTGTGTTTAGAGCCCCAAGTTTCTCTCCAAAATTTCCTGCACTCCCATCACATCCCATCGCATCAAAACAATAAATGCACCAAAAGCACATATCCGGAGTACGAAATGTAGGTAAAAAAATAAACTAATTACACAGTTTAGATGTACATTGCGAGACAATTCTTTTAAGCCTAGTTACCCCATGGTAGGATAGTATTTACCACAAACAAACGAAACGTGCTACAATGTGCGATGTGACATGCATGTGACATACATGCAAAATTTTGCCCAAAATTTGGGCCTCTAAACACAGCCTTTACCTTCTCAAATAGCTGTATTCTGACGCTGAGTTGTGAGTTGATATTCGACTTTCACCATCAATGCCCTCAGCACACCTGTCAAATTCTAGTGCAAACAAGTGCGCTGACAGAGGCAGGAGGGAGACATGGCTAATGACGGTGAATTGGGCTCAAGCGAGTAGGTTCCAGATAGGACTAGTAGGAGATAAATGGAAGGAACTGAGGAGCAGGGGCTCCTTCTATAGCACCCTAAGAATGAGGACCGGAGGGAAGGTTTGAGGGGACCTATAGTATATTGTACCTCGTTTTTATAGCCCTCAAAATTGGTTTTGAAGGTTCAAGTAGGGACCCTATCTACGCTCTTAGTAATAGGATTGAAATCTAAGGATGTAAAACTGTTTTTTACGATTGAGATACCAAACCTTAGCAAAACAATAGTGCATAATTAAATAGAAATATATTGCTTAGATTTTGATAAGTAGAAATAGAGGCCATATAGTTTTTAAGAAGCTTAATTCAACCCCTCTTAGAGGGCATGGTCTATTCACTAGATTTCTCCACCTTCGTTAATAAGCTGGATTATAACAACAAATGAATTTTCTAGAGTTCATAACTCTAACACAAGTTTAGCCCTTCTACGTGAAGCCGTAACAAAATTGTAAGTGGGTTAGTGGGATTTTATTGTCTGTTGTCTACATAGCATCTGTAGTGCGTGTGAGCCATTTAGAGTACTATATATGAGACAATACAAAGACCAAACATTTTCAAAGCGTAGATTTGATACCAACCATTTGGATTCTATGGCATTAGAAACATCAAATATTTATAATAACACATAGTTGCAAGGGACACTAATATGATAAGAAAATACAATATTTTTAAGCAAATCAGGCCAAAGAACTACTGATTATTATATTTAAAGCATGAAGAATCATGACTGGGTAATACAATAGAGCGACGATAACCCAAATATGCCACACACAACATATGTTCATTCAGTACAAGCCAACAATAAGTTCACTTTGGCAGTTACAGATATCTTTTCATGTACTCATCCATGCGGGTATACTGAACCTCTGGGTACAACAGAGAAGCCTCTGCTCCATCCTCACCAATTTCAAAATTTGTTAAGCAACCTTCATAGAAAATGTGGTAAAAGTGTCCCAGTGCAACTTGATTGGCGAAGTCTGTATCTGCACATTGGTGGAAAATCATAATTTACGTTCAATTACAAGATGTGTAATAACAATTTTCATGGACACAATTTTTTTAGGAAATACCAACAATATCTTTTACAAGTAGTAGTGTAGTACACTCCATACATGAGCCTAGCTTCAATGTCGAAGTAACATGATACCATTTTGGTGATTTATTATGTGTATATGTATCAATTATGCTGTAACTAATAATTACACAAACACTAAAGAATCTAAATCCTATGCATTGGATTTTTCAAAAAGCAAAAACCCTATGCATTGTCCTTAGACATATACAATTTTTGTAGTTACCATTCATTGAAGCCAAGAACTCATCTGCAGGAACGTGGATTTTCTCCAAAACATTTCCAGAAAGCTTTTCCCATTTTGCGATAACATCATTTTGAGTCAGGATGTTTTCTTCTGGTCTTAGGTATATTGTCTTGTTCAATGTGCGAGGATCATCAACAGACTTGATTGTATATGTTGCAACATCATCTTCATCACAAAATATAGCTGCATGATACATGCATAGGTGTCATAATTATATAGTTAGAACTATGTTATCACATCTAGCTAGTTTTATAAATTGATGTGTAAATATGTCCATTTTGGATAGGTATGCTTTACAAGGGACATGCGCGATATTGATTTTACTTGAAGAGAAAATGGGGAAATCAAGTACATATAGTATCATAAGTTATCTTTGAAATAATTTAATGGGAGCGTTGTCTTGTTATGTATTTGTACATTCCACATATGAAAAAGCCAATATATATTTGTGATCAAGTAAACAAACATTAATGAAAATGGATCTCCATGTCAGATTAGATACAAAATTAATGATGGATGGATGAGTGGACCAAGTAGTTTATGATGTTATACCTTTGACATTGCCGTCTCCATATACATGGACTTTCTCTCTAGGTGGCAAAAGGGTGCGCATTTGACATAGGTTTGCGCAAAAGTAACCAGCGAAACAATTTGCGGAAACATATGTGTGGGGAATGTTGGCCTCTTCTATTGCACGTCTTACGTCCATCTTTTCATCAAATGTGATCCTTCCTGGTTCAAGAGCATGACTCATCTTGGCTGGATCCATGCCGAATTCTGATGGTATAAAACGCTGCATCCACAATGATGTAAATTCATTTCGAGTTAGCATCTATTCATCTATCGTTGCTTTATATATTGAACTAGATACGAGAGTCCGTACATGTTAAAGGGCATTTTTAGTTTGTTTGTTAGTTATCGCGAAGTTGGGGTGGCTAAAAAACCACAAATTCTTCTGCTACTGTGTTGTTGGTGCAATTTATTTTGTTGCCCAGTTGGGATGTGATCGGATTAGTCGCAACAGTTTGAGGATGAGTCACTCAAAACCATTTCCGATCCATGAACAAGTATCACGTACTTCATTCAATTAAATGAACGAATGTGAGGTATAAAAAGTGTTATAAGGCCTGAAGCCCAAAGCAAATAGGAAAAATCAGAGTATATAGCTATCTCTCCAAGAAACAATGGACTGATACTCGAGATTGGTCTTAGTACAAACTAGGTCAAGTTCCTCTATCAAGTGCCTTTTCCAAAGGCTAAAGCTTCTCGGGTATTGTTGAAGATGATAGCATTTCGAGAAGTCAAAATTGTCCAAATGACAATTATAACAATTTCTCTAAATATCTTCTAACCAAACATAGCTATTGCATCGATGACCATGTCTAGGGGTGGCAGGTCCAAGTTCCAAAGTGGATTGAAACGCTAGACACGCAATCTTGTAGAATGGACATTATTACAAAGCATTTATATCCCTAAACATTTATTATAAAAGTATATGGTGCGACTAATTTAATGATGTTTATTTGCTATCGTACACATCAGTATATTTTATTTGTACCTACTTCGTTAAATCTGAAATTGATTGACTCATTGAAATATTAGATGTGCGCTTATCTTGTTAGGTGAAGAGTATATTTGTTTTGTTCTTATTCTATATGGGAGTTAGAGGTTGGCAGGCATGGGCATGGGTGAATCTCGCTTGGTGGTGGCCAAAGCAATGACTTCATTCTCTGCTTCAGTACTCCATCCCACGACCGCATGCACCCTACTTGGAGGTGACGCGATTCGAAAACCTGCACTGTCCATGCCAGGCTCCAGTAAAACGACTAGCCATCGCATTCTTTCCCGGTTGGGCCAGGGGCATAGTATTGGCTCCCAAAAACTAGGCGCCAACCCATTTACAGGCAACCAAAAAAGCCCATCTTGGCTCTAGGAAACAAGACTAGGGATTGGTCACCTAAACAACCACAACCTATATACTCAAGTTTTAAAAAGAAAAGCATATTTACTTCATCTTTTCCTAGCAAAAACACATTGATGAGGACATGACACCTTCAGATATGACCATTTCGGTATAAGTGAGCTCGTTCCTACATTTGCGTTGTGAACTTAGTACAGTTCAGTTGGTTCCATATGTACATGTATTTATTTGATTGTAGGTATAAATGTGTCTCAAACTACAACCTCATCAAAGTCCAATAATTGGTTCGTAGGTAGCCCAACCGTGCTGCATTGGGAAGGCCATAACTCATCCATCCGAAGTGCAAATGATGTCAATGAGCACTTCAAATCTTGTTTGATAAGCTTTCAAATAGATCTGGTCCCACCTGAATACCACGTCAAAATAGTCTTCAAATCTTCATGACAATTTGGCAATGCAATTTGCTATTATTGTTGTCGGTGCTGTGACAATGTTTTGGGCTTGTAATGCTACCTTGAGACCCTAGACCAAATTGGAGCGTGCACCAAACATGTAGATAACACGTCAAAGATGTCCAAGGAATCCTTCCACCTTGGCCACCTCTTAGAAGGCTACCAAGGACACAACGTCCGAGCCAAGTTGGAGGCCCAATTCATGTCAAGATCAAGTCCATCTTGAGCTCCAAGAGCAACATGTAATAAAACGAATGCTCGGAAAACATATGGAGTCCATTTTCAATGATCGACCCATGGATGGAAAGATAGTTTCATAAGTTAACCAATGAATTTGGTCTGTGGTCCAAAATCCATCTGAGTGAATGGAAATCATTAAAATAAGTCAGTGTTCAGAATCTATCAGCATTCTACGTCCTAATCTTTGGTACGTTGGGTCGTATATTGTCTTTGAGCCCATTAGGGGGGCATGTCCAGAGGGAGCGACGACTCGTACACCTTATAGTCAGTCGTCGCCGCCATCATGAGGGTCTGAGTTTTCTTAGATCAATCTGTCCATTGATAGTCGTCTTTCATCAGTTGCGAGACCTTACTTGAGAACTTGTTCATACATTTTTAGTTGCCCCATTCTCTAAGATGCGTACTTTCGAGTTCTTGCTCGTGCTCTTCGTTTTGCAGGCAGCAAATTGTGGCGTGGTCAACCGGCTGGAGACATGGTTGATAACCACAAGAGTTATGGTGCTTTTTTAGATAATGGATTAAAAAATCCGGCCTCTACATCCGGGGATGTACACAACCAAAAAATACAAAAAGAGAGAAAAAAAAAACAACAAGAGAAAAGCCATAGTCTTATAAATCGACCAGGACAATACAACAAACTAAATGCTTCGACCCTCTATTTGATTAACGAGAGGGCGTCCATGGCTTGCCCTTGATGCCGCAGCTGGGTCCCAATTGCCATAGCGTAGGGCGTGGCTAGGAGGTGTGCTTGTGTTGATGCCTTCGAGAAGGTAAAAGACGTCCACAAATGCCACTATCAACGAAAGAGGAAGAAGTTACTGGCGACGCCTCCAAGGGGGAAAATGACGTCGATTGCGTCATCGCCGTCGGCCCAGATCGCCAAGCGGGGTTTTCACCCGTATTCCAAGATCCTGCAAAGCACATCCAAGCCGAACCTTCACACGACGAGATGCCAGCAGAAAGAAACAGAGGGCGACGATGTCCTTTGGTGTGGATGTCGGAGTGGATTAGCGAGCCGCAGGGGAGCGGCGTATTCTCGGGCGAGAGCCTGTTGTTGTAGTTGATCCGGGCCACGACCTCGGGAGGGCGGGTTGGATGGTGTGTTGAATAGCCGGTGCCAACGCCCGGCATCCCCATCCGGTGCCCGGGGTCCAGATCAGCCCCCTCGGCCGTCGCCAGTGGAAATATCCCCGACCCAAGGTAACGCCCCCGCCCGCCGAGTCCGCATCGCCGAGCACCACCGCACCGAGAAGGGCGCAACAGGGCAGCAGCGGGCGGATCCAGCCTGAAAATACCTAGATCAGCCCGCCGCCGCGGACTCCTTAAACGGCGAGATACGCCGCCGCCGATCCGTCCCTCCACCAAACGGTGAGAAGAACGTGCCGCCGTCCGCGTCGCCAAGCCCACCCGAGGCGCGAGCCATATCGCCGCCAAAGAGGCGCCACCTCGCAGCAAAGACCGCCCGGAAAACGCCGCACCAACCCTAGGTCGGTCCGCCCCCCGGCCGATCCGGCCGCACCAACCGCTGGGAACTCCGCGGGGAAGCCCGATCCGACCATGGGGAGGCCGAATCCGGCTGCGGAGGAGCCGGATCGACCCTCACGCCGCCCAGCGGTCCACCGGCATCGAAGGAGCAAGGGGAGGGAGGTGGAGCTGAGAGGGGAGGAAAGATGGAGAGGGACGGGAAGGAAGGGGGGGCGGGGCCGCCCGCCGAGGTGGGAGGGGGGCCTTGTGGCGGCGCGGTGGGGAGCCCTCGAGTCGCCCCGAGGGGAGACAACGCGAGGGAGATTAGAGTTATGGTGCTATGATTACAGGGTTGAGATCTTTTGATCTGAAGCCGAAAATGATAGTAATCACTCCACACAGAGCCACCGAATCTGAGACACATGTTGGGTGCGTTTCTGAATTTTGACTACGACGTCTCCTCCTTCTTTTTCCACTGAACTTTCAATCCTTTTTATGGCTCGAAAGTGTGAAATGTCCATTGAGATCTCAACAAATTCTAAGTATAACCAGATGAAATTCCAATCTATTTCCCCCAGTTAAAATGTGTCGCCCATCATCACAAAACAAAAAGGTGATAAGGGGTGTACGTAACTCGGAACGGAAGAACAGAGATGTTGACTTACTGGAGATTGGAGTAGAGACCGAGGCAAGGCAGCTCGCCCAGGAAATAAACAAAATGGATTCAAGAATATGCAACTCAATTAACAAAATGGATAATTAAGCTTCTGAACTGGAAAACAATAACGAGTACTATTAGTACTCCCTCCGTTCCACTGAGTTTGTCACCCTAGAATCCGTGCCATCTTGTTCGATAATTCGTCTTAATCAATTTTTCTATAAATATAATTTATTTTTTTTATGAACTATTTTATTAATAAAATATATAAATATTAAATAATTTATTTTATTATTAACAAAAATATTTTAAATAAGACGGATGGTCAAACATGAAGTTTAAAAGTCAAAAAACGATAAATTCCATGAGACCGAGGCACTATACTGGAATTGGAAGAGCTTAATTATGAAGTGACAGACGGACCTTGATGTTCCCAGCCTCCTTGATAGCCTTAACGAGCTGATGCTGCAAGGAGAGGTTGTGGCCGCTGAAGCTCACCCCGGACATGGCCGAGCCCGAGATGACCACGTCGGCCTGCGCCACAGCAGCAACGAGAGACGCGTGATCCTCCAGCGACGCCTCAACCAGGCGTGCGCCCTGCGCCTTGAAGGAGAGCAGCATCTGGAGCTTGTCGATGTCCAGGTCGATCTCCGGCCGCATCAGGACCAGCGTCGGGTGGCCCTGCGCGAGGCTCGCCCGCACGAGCCGCCGACCGATGTACCCGGTGCCGCCCACCACCAGGATCCGGCTCTTCTCCATGGTCGTGGTCGGCGAGAGGACGTTCTCACCTGGTCCTGCTGGAGTAGTGTGTTGCCGCCTTTGCACTCTACTAGGGGCACGTCTTAGTATCCAAAAGACATGCTTTGATGGGCCAACTAGATACGATAATAATAATGATACAATTGAAACGTCGGTCCATCCATCGAGATGCCTCACTCCAATCACTTTCGCACGTGTTGCTCGCCCAATGACCCAGTCCATTATCCGCTCGTCCGTATCCAAAAAATATATTTCCGCACTGCTCGCTCCACACGCGGAGCTCGACTGCCAACCCTATTTGCCATCCCTTTGGAACAAAGGATTTACAAAACATAGGAATATTTTTTGAAGGAATCAGTGGGGAAAACCCCCACCTGATCTTTTTCATCAATAAGGAAAAGTAATAGAACAGGTGCACGAGAGGTGCTTACAAATTTTTGGAGCACACATGCTCAAAAAATAAAAAGAAAGAAATTTAAAGAACCTGCAAGGTTGGGTTTGGCCTTGACACAAATCGTATAGGGTTTACTTTTCTTTGGAAGCAATGTAGGAAGAACACATGAAACAAAACAGTAAGGTTAGGGCTCATGTTCAGTTTGCTCCCAAATTCCTTCATAATGATCCAGCCAATCCACAGGAATTTTGAAGGAATTAATGGAAATATTCCTTTGTTCTCAAGGGTCTCATATGAATTTTTACTATAGGATTTAGATCCTTCAAGGTTTCAATACTTTTCATGCGTTCGTTCCAAGAGTTAAAAAATAATTAGACATTGTCCACAAGCATAGTGCGGGGGACATCCAGCGAAATCACACGACACACCATGTGGACATTTTGCAACGACAGCGAGGCATGGGACACAGTCATGCGTGTACTGGACGACCGCATAGCAGCCGATGCTACATCCCATCTAAACATGTTTTGAGTTATTTCGAGAAAAAGACCCATGCTATACCCCATCTAAACCTCTGTTTCCCTGTAATAAGAGCGCCCCATAAGTAGTAGGTGGCATTGAAGTACTTCGTCTCCGATTCCAATCAGCCGTCCTCTACTGAACCATGGAGAAGAGCCGGATCCTAGTTGTCGGCGGCACGGGGTACATCGGCCGGCGGCTCGTGCGGGCGAGCCTCGCGCAGGGTCACCCGACGCTGGTCCTGATGCGGCCGGAGATCGGCCTCGACATCGACAAGCTCCAGATGCTGCTCTCCTTCAAGGCGCAGGGCGCGCGCCTGGTGGAGGCGTCGCTGGAGGACCACGCTGCTCTCGTCGCCGCCGTGGCGCAGGCCGACGTGGTGATCTCGGCCATGTCCGGGGTGCATTTCCGCAGCCACAACCTCTCCCTGCAGCATAAGCTCGTCGACGCTATCAAGGAGGCTGGCAACATCAAGGTCCGTCAGTCACTTCGCGAGCTCTTCAAGTATACTAACTACACTTCTTATTAGCGGTTCAGAAAGCTTGCTTTTTAATCCGTTTTGTTAATTCAGTTGCATTCCTGAATCCATTTTGTTGGGTTTTCAAAAAAAAAAAAAAAAAAAAAAAAAAGAATCCACTTTGTTCTTTCCTGCTCGTGGCACGTCCGTACATTAACAAGAGTAGAGTGTGCATAGGTTCTGGGCCTCCAATTTTTAGGACCTCCAAATTTAGTAACACTAATAAGTAGCATCGTGCTGCCCTCACTCTACTCCAGTCCAGCTCCACCGGAGGCGAAGCCCCACAGTGAAAGTCACCGGGGTCAGCACTCCACTAACTCTCATAAAAAAAATTACTAGCTAGCAGTAAATCTATACAGTATTTATCAAGTTTTATAGGGGTCAGTTGATCCAAACAACACCACCCCTATCAGTTAGAGGTCGAAATGGATGTCTCCAAATTGGTATTATCCGAATCGGTATTTGTTAAAACTTACAACAAGGATATCTATATTCATAACCATTTCAATATGTTCTTTCTCGGATTTCAGATCCATATTGGACAAAAACATTAAATATTCGACGCTTATCCGCGAAGGACAGGACATAATAAATTTATTAAAATGTTTTCTCTCTATCTCTAGTTCTTTAATTTTAATACACTAATAATGCATTCAAACTATTATATCTATACAAATTTAAGTATTATTTAATACTACTAATGATGTTATTTTTTTTATTTTCTAATTTAGTTTAGACCTAATATATTCATTGTTACAAATTATTTGAACAATTTATTTATCTTTCTCATGTAAATTAATTTCTATAACTTATAATAAATAT
Source organism: Hyparrhenia diplandra (assembly GCA_015847255.1). Lineage (NCBI taxonomy): Eukaryota > Viridiplantae > Streptophyta > Magnoliopsida > Poales > Poaceae > Hyparrhenia > Hyparrhenia diplandra. Next base: position 83,962 of record JADLZK010000694.1, read on the forward strand.
TGTATAAATAATGATTGATCAAATTATATATTTAATATTAAATGTTTATTAATAACTTTTTATCTTATTTTTGTTAGCTTTTTTTTTATCTATGTTATATACCCATATACTTTATTATCTATTAGTGTAATAATTTTGTATTTAAAGCAATTGATGAAAAAACGGCTACTTATTGTCTTCCATTCATATTTAAATTTCTTAACTTAACATGCATCTCGTTTTATTAAATATTATCCATTATAATTTAGTTCACTTCGATATTGAAAATTATTAGAAGTGTACTTTAATTTATTTCACTTTGGTTATCGACAAACTTAGTAGTAAAATTCTATATATGTACTAAAATTTTATGTACTAACAATATGCACTTTGTGTTCAATTGAATTAAGTAAATATTCAAAGAGAAATCCTGTTTTGTATCCGTATTCGTATTTGAATCTGAAATAAAATATGTATGGTATATAAAAGGTAACATACAGATTCGATGCCATATATAGAATCCGATCGTTTTCATCACTACCTATCACCTTTTGCTTTCTTGATTTGGGGGACACCACTGCTGTCACACCACCAATAACTCCAACCATAAAAGCATTGAAATTTCAGTGGAGCCGTAAATCTTGAAGAGGAAGGAGGAGGACGTGGGAGTTGGAACACGCACCCAAAATGTGTTTTTCTTCTATCATATCACTAGCTCAGTAGCTCTAACCAGCTGTTTCCTTTTTTTTACGGAAAGCCTCTATCATTTTAGCCCATGACTACCCTACGGTTGGTGCCGCCACCGTGTCTCTGACTCCCTCCTCTTTTTTTTTTTTTTTTTTTTTTCACCTCGTTAGCTCTCTCAGGATGTGCTTGTGCTACGCAACCTCTTCTGCTGTTTGCATTTCGAGAAGTGAATCAATTTTAGATTTAATAAAACAGGTACAAAATATACTTATTATGTTTATGGTAGCAAATAAATATTATTAAAAATTGTCAAATAAATATTATGTTTATGATGGCAAATAAATATATTAAATTATTTGCAGATATAAATGTCGATACTATTTTCATAATAGTCAAATTCAAAATTAGTTAGCTACAAGGTATGCACATATATTTTGAGTCGAACAAAGTACGTGATACTAGTTCATATAGGTTGGAAATGGTTTCGACGTCTTCAAACCGTTGCTGCTAATCCCATTCCCATCCCACCAGCAACAGAGCAGCAGAGACATTTGTGCTTGTCATGAGCCATCCTAACTTTACAATAGCCACGACTAAAGAAACTAATGCAAACAACAATAAAAAATGCCCTTTAAGGACTCTCCCAGTTCAATATATACGAAACAACAAAAGATGAAAAGGTGCTGGGTCTATATAAACTTATATATTGTGGATGCAGCGTTTCATACCATCAGAGTTCGGCATGGATCCATCCAAAATGGGGCATGCTCTTGAACCAGGAAGGGTTACGTTTGATGAAAAGATGGACCTAAGACGGGCAATAGAAGATGCCAACATTCCTCGTACCTATGTTTCTGCCAATTGCTTTGCTGGTTACTTTTGCCCAAACCTATGTCAATTGCGCACCCTTTTGCCACCCAAAAAGAAAGTTCAAGTATATGGAGACGGCAATGTCAAAGGTATAACATCATACACTACTTGTTCTTTTCCCCGTTCAACATTACTTTTTGCATTTAATTTGACCACGAGATCAATTTCCACTCTAATGTTTGTTTGATTGATCATAAACATACATAAGTTTTGCCACATGTAAATGTGGAGTGTACAGATATATAACAGGGAATCTTTCCATTACATTATTCGAAATATGACTTTATGATAATATATGTACATGATTTTTCCCATTTTACCTCAACGTAAATCATGCTTGTCCCTTGTAAAGCACACCATATCCACAATGGCCATTTATATTTACACAGTGATTTATAAAACTGTAAACAATAACATGGTTCTAACTACGTATTTATTACACATATATGTGTACAAATGCAGCTATATTTTGTGATGAAGACGATGTTGCAACATATACAATCAAGTCTGTTGATGATCCTCGCGCATTGAATAAGACAATATACTTAAGGCCACAAGAAAATATATTGACTCAAAATGAAGTTATCTCAAAATGGGAAAAGCTTTCTGGAAATGTTTTGGAGAAAATCCACATTCCTGCAGATGAATTCTTGGCTTCAATGAAAGGTAACTACAAAAAATTGTACTCCCTCCATCTCAAAATAGATGTCACTATGGGATGCGTGCGGTCAAACTTTCTCAACTTTGACTAGGTTTGTAGAAAATACGTGCAACATTTAAATCTCCAAATAAATTTGTTAAAAACTAGACTTAAAATCTTTCCGATGATACTAATTACTTAGCATAAATATTTATATATTTTAATATATAATTGCCGGTATTTTGAAAACGTTGACTTCTCGAAGCGAGAATGACATCTATTTTGAGATGGAGGGAGTATGTCTAAGGACAATGCATATTTTTAATTTTTTTGAAAACTTCAATGCATAGGATTTACATTCTTTCTTGTTTGTGTACTCATTAGTTACACCATAGTTGGTAGAGGGGTCGCATTAATAGATCCCAAAAATGGTCTGTATTGAACGTATGTGATTTCAACAATGAAGGCTGTTACACTACTACTTATAATACATATTATTGGTATTTCCAAAAAAAAAATCAGTGTCCATGAAAATTGTCATTGCACATCTCCCTGTTGAACGTAAATTATGATTTTCACGGATGTGCAGATACTGACTTCGCCAATCAAGTAGGAGTGGCACACTATTACCATATTTTCTATGAAGGATGCTTGACAAATTTTGAAATAGATGAGGATGGAGCAGAGGCTACTCTGTTATATCCAGAGGTTCAATATACCCGCATCGAGGAGTATATGAAAATATATGTGTAACTGCTATAAAGTTGACTCATTGTTGGCTTGTCCTTGTATGTGACCTTTTCGGGTTATTATTGCTCAATTGTATTATCAAGTGTGGATTCCTCCATGCTCTTACCTCAATAATCAGCAACACTTCTGCCTGATTTTTTTTAAAAAAATTATTGTCTTGTCTTGTGATATTAGAATCCCTCAATGTCTGTTTGAAATATTTGGTCTTTCTAATGTCACATGATCCAGTGGTTCATTTCAACTCTACCTTGGTTAGTGTTATGAACTCTAGAAACTTCATTTGTTGTTCTAATCCACCTTAATAATGAAGTTGGACAAATCCAATGAAGAGGCCATGACCACGCCAAAGAGGTTTTAATTAGGTTTCTAAAAAATTATATGACCTCTATTTTCTGCTTACCGAAACTTTTTGTGGGGTTCATTCTTACCCTTCTAGCCTCGCCGGCAAAGTAGGAAGAGAAGGGGTGAGGGCTTACCATAGGAAAGAATACAACAGACGGAAAATAAGTACGCAGCGCCTTGCCTCCACTCGCACCCTCGCTGGAGTTGCCAAGGGTGGAAGTGAGCGAGGTCCGAATACAAACGCAGGTTGGCACACTTGTGAAGGTACTATATATAAATGACCATAAATTCAGCCACCAATCGACCCCTTGTTTTATATCGTTCTTAGGTATTTATAGGAAGCCGAGGGATCGGTCGGTGTTCTACATTAGGGTACACATTGTACACACTCTGACAGGCAGGCCCTCGCATGGGCATACTGGTACAAACACCCTTTCAGGGCTTGTTGGTAAACACATACGTCTTCTCCCCTGCGCCCTAGATGTCTTCGAGTCCTTGCCGCCGCCGACAGATCGAGGTTCGCGCCCTCACACGGTGCTTGACGCAAATGGATTCCCGAAGGTCGCAACATTGGTATTCGGTCGTGTGCTTCTCCGTCCCCACACCTTCTCACTTGCTCAATCTTGCGAAGTAAAAGCGAGTTAAAGGCTCGAAGTTGCCTGGTGCCCCGCCACTTCTAGAGAGGCATGGTAGGCCGAGCTATACCGGGAGAAGGTGTTGGACGCCATGCGAGGGTACCCTCGCAAACCGCCATGATTCCGTCCAAGTGTTATCCTTGTGGGAAGCGGCTTACGTCATGAGGTGCATGGGTCTGCTAGAGGCTAGCGTGGATCACCTCCCCTTTAGCAGCCCTTCGAGGGTTTTGTCTGACCATGAAGGGCCAGAGCAACGGAAATAGATGGATGGGAAGCGGGTGTGGTGCACTTGCTCCATCCGTGGGCCCTCGCCAACGACTCCCTAGCTACTCGTGGGCCTCGCGTTGGTGGGCTCTGTCGGGTTACGGTTTCGTGTTGAGTACAATGTAGTGACGGGACATGCGGAAAGACCACTAGGAGAGCGGATGCCGTTGAGAGATTTTCAGGATGCTCATCGTGGCTTTCCCTATTTGACCTGCTACCCCTGCCCCCTATAAATATGATGGTAGATAGGGGATTTTTCTCATGCTCTCGCTTTGTTGCCAGACTACTGCTCCCATTTTCTCTGTAGCTAGGGTTTGCTTTCTTAGTGCTCTTTATGAGGGTTAGTGCTCAGTGCTTTGGCAAGGTTGAGTGTGGGAGTTGAGGTTTCTATGTAGTTGCCCCTCGGTCGTTGTCTAGTATGGCTCGCATCAAGATTACTGCGAAGCCTCTCAGCAAAGGTAGCCGGGGCAGTAAGAAGTCAAAGGACTTCAACCCAACACCTTCCCACTCAGCCATGTCATGGGGTCTGACTTGGAGATTTTTTTGAAGGTGAACTGGCTTATGCGTGGCAAAGGCCGACCTCCGAAGGGGAGCTGGTGCCCCTTCTGAAGGACAATGAGATTGCTGTCCTTGTGGAGTTCTTCAACACAGGCTTGCAGTTTCTGGCGGCAATGATATTTATGTTCAAAGTTCTGAAGAAGTTCAACCTCCCCTTCCATCAATTGTTCGACTCCTTTACGTTCCCTGAAGCTTGCCACCTACATCTAGGCATGCCACTCTCAGGTGTTGGAGTCTGACTTGTAGGGTTTTGTCAGTAGTCGTCGGTTTCGTGTGCAACCTCGACAGACTGGCGATGCCGATGGCACAATTCGGGGTGTATACCTTCATACACCGGCATGGCAAGGACTTGTCAACCTAGCTCAAAGAATAAGTGGACCGGAGACTGGCTTGACTACTAGTTTTACTGCCAGCGCTGGACAAGGCTCCAGACGGAGCTATGAGGCAAGCTGTTGCCTCTTGAAGGTGCCTCGCTGAAGGGGGCGAACACTGAGGGGGACCATTGCTACTATGGACAACGACTAAGTTCTTTTGAGGCATGTCTGCTCGCGCGACCTCGTCGAGGAGTTTGTTGCTATGAATATCTGGACACCGTAGGCCGATGAGGACTTCCCTACCACACGACGTAGTCCGCTTACACCCTCGCGTGGCCTAAATGGGCCGGAGCTGGACCTGGACCATGTGTGGAATGACCAACCGTGGAGGTCAAAAAATGATCATCGCAGTATCTTGAGCATGTGATGGAGGTGGCGAGCGTATCGAGGTTATGGTGGGGAAGCTTGAGCCCCGCTGCGAGATTTTAAAGATTCGGGCAGCTTTGGGTCAAAATAGTAACTTTAACAGTCCCAGATCACTCATGCTAAACCTCCTCTTCATCTCCCGCTTGAACTTCTCTGTGTCTCTCTTGATTGTCGGAGTGTGTATGTCGGCGACGTACCTGGCCCTGGTTCTAATAAGGAATTCACAGTATGATGACTCGCGAAGGGCGCGTTTGGGAATGACAGGGATCAGGAAGTCAAGAGCGCAGGATTAAATCGTGGACTCGCCCAAGCGAGCGAGTTGGAGGTGGCGCAGGTGCTGACACATATTGTGCGGGTCTCCTCGCAGACCGCTCTTGGCGATGCTGGTGCCAAGCACTCTGCTCGGAAGCTTGGAGGAAGTGAAGAGGAGGTGACCGTGCCCTTGGAGGTGGCGACGCGGTCGGGGAGGCTACTGACACGACTCGACTCTCCCTCCCCGGCCCTCTCTCCCTCTCGGCGCGGCATCGAAGCGGCGGCTTCAAGCACTTGCACGAGGATCCGTTCCCGGCCGGCGGATTATTTATTTTTATTTTTTCCCGATTTAACCATGGCGGGGCATTTTGTGTGCGATCCAGGTTGCCCGGGAGCATTTCTGTGCCCCGGGTCCTGCCTTCGTCCTCCTCAACCCGCCGCGCGGAGGTTTTTGTCGCGAGGCGCTGAGGCAAGTTCCCTTTTGTAGTAGTGTAACGGCGCACTCCAATGACTGACGACTCGCGACCTCCTCCTCCTTGACTCACTGGAATTTAGCTAACAAACACCCCCGTTAGGTTGTTGAAGATTTTTTATTTATTTTATTTTTTTGTTATTAACCATGGTCCAGAATTTGTCCCCACTACGCCCGGCCGACACTTGGTATTGGTCCATATCGGCTAGCGTCCGCCACGGAAAATGATCTATCTCATGCAAGTTCCTTTGTAGTAGTGTAACTAGACTCCAATGAAATGATATCTTGTCAATGTGTTTTGCTCCCTAGAAGGTAAACCCGTTGAAGGTCGATGACTCCTAGCTTCTTCCGGCCTCCAAGAATCTCACACATGTTGGTAGAACATATCGCCAACTGATCAATTGTCCCCTATGACCCTCCAAGGTTCTTCACACAACTAGGAAATGATATCCAATTCAATGTTGTTTGGCTGCAGGTAACTCCTGAACGATTTACTCGCGATGCTTCACATGTTATCCAATAGCTTCACCGGTGTCTCCACCGACCCCATCAGTTACCAACTATCCCACCAAATTCCTTGAAATGCAGCAGCTCCTTTATTCTGACACCTTCAACAATGCCACGATCCTCACTTGTCGAGAAGCCCACGTGACCGGTTTAGTTCAGTGTTTCTTCCAGATAACCCGTAGCACCTTCCTGTCTTCATCATCAATTAAATCACTGTCACTGTAGCCCAACAAGAAGCTTTTTCAGTTCAGTGTTTCTTCCATACTTGCACTCATAGCAAACGGTCCCTTTCAGATACCGAATTATGTGCTTTACTGCAGCCCAAAGGCTTCCTGAGCCTCCATATGCCTGCACAACACCAACAGCAAACGCTATGTCTGGTCTGGTGTTGACTAAATATCTCAGGCTTCCAATCACACTCCTATATGCTGTAGGATCCAACCTCTCCCTCTAAATTCTGCCGAAGCTCAGCTCAGCTCTCCATTGGTAAGCTGCTGTACAAGTGTTGCAACCCGTCATGCCAATAGACCCAGGATCTTGGCTGTATAAGCACTCTGACACAAAGTGATGCCATCCTTGCTTTGCTTCACTTCTCGATCCCAAAATAGTAACTTAACAGTCCCAGATCACTCATGCTTCCTTCCTCTTCATCTCCCCTGCTTGAACTTCTCTGTTCTCTTGATTGTCGGAGTGTATGTCGATGACTTGATCATCTCTGGTTCTAATAAGGACCAGCGCGACTCCGAAGGGGCGTTTGGGAATGACAGGGATCAGGAAGTCAAGAGCGCAGATTAAATCGTGGACTCGCCCAAGCGAGAGTTGAGGTGGCGAGGTGCTGGACACATATTGTGCGGGGGTCTCCCATCGCTCTGTATACCAGTCCTGGCATTAGGTAGAGCAACATCGGTAGCACCGATGCTGAGCGGAGGTGGGCGTGCTTATGACAAGGTCCGCATGCCTGAAGCAGAGTATCAGTTCGCCAACGAACCCTTGTGCTCCAGACGTTGGGGTAAAGGTCGCTGAACTGATGGTGCGCACCCGCACTGCTACGCATTGCGATGGCTGGGACGAAGTTGAGCATGACGACAAGATCAAGAAGAGAAAGAAAACCATGACTTGAAGAGAGATGCTCGTGAACTGAGAAAGTTGTCAGATACTAACGAAGGGTTAGTTGAGACCCTCGAGAAGAAATTTTCAGGGATGGAGTCAGAGGTCGACATGTTAAAGAAGCAGGGCCATTGGTCTTCAGAACAGTGCCATACCATAGCTACAACAAACACTTTAGAGTCGGAGGAGATTGGCCAGATCGCCTTCTTGAGGCTGTCTGGGCTTATCGGACGTCAATCTGTATAGAGCAACTGGTCCCCTTCTCCTTAGTGGTTGGCATGGACGCCATTCTTCCCAGTGAACTCAACGATTACTTCCCTACGCCATTCTGCTCGATGACAATATGATTGATAATTAGAAGTGAGAGAGTCTGCTCTCAAACTAGACCTCCTCGATTCGATGGGAGAGAAAAAAAAGATTATGAGCGGCAGAGCACGCACAAGTCTATCAACGTCAACTCAACCGTGCTTCTGACTCGCATAAGTAAAAAAGATTTCCAATGCACAACACCCTAAGGGTTAATTTAAGCCCCTTCCTTAAGGAAAGATTTTTATTATTGTTATTGTCACAGCGGTCAACCCCAGGAACACGGCCACCTTGCCACTGAAATGGGGATGAACTTCGTGAACCTTGGAATGACATGTACTTGAAAAAGTACTACGCCTGACCAGCTTCCCGGTAAGCCCTAAAAATGTTTGGCCTATCTAATATTTGTGCGTAAACCATAAATCCAAAATGCATGATTCTAGACTGTCTTCCAATCTACATGCTTGACTGAGTGATCGAGGATGCGACTGCTTCTGTTCACATCGTATCCCATTAGATAGAAAGAGCTACAAAGGGTGTACTAGATAGATTCATATAGTAGGCTCAAATAGCGCTTCGACTAATATAGGTAAAAATTGCCAATTTACATCCAAATGTTATCTAGGCATTGCCTCCTGAAATAGAACTTTTGGGGTCAGGATACACCCTGCTTTTGCTAGGGGCTGGCGGGTTCACCCCTAGCCATGAATAGGGCTCTCGCTTCTTCCCCACGATAGATAGAAGTTAATCGTAGCTAGGGTTTGCTCACCTACAGTTTAAAAAGGCGGAGAACGGCCTAACCACCGGGCGACCGAAAGGCTGGGAGAGCACGGCCTAGCGATCGGTGAAATCCCGTAGAGCTGACGCAACATGCCTTGACATGAAGATGGCGGACAGAGCTAGCACTCGCGGTGTTCTTCTTGCCACGCGCAGGGATCCGTTGCCCCACCGATCGGCGCCGACCAGCGGCGCCCGCCGCCGCTGGCGCCGCCGTGGATCCAACGCTTGTTATGGACCCAAGGATATGCGTGCACCACCGGCAGCCGGCTGCTTGGGAGCATCTTACCTGAAACGCACGAGCACTGATTGTTGACACCTGTTATAGCATAATATTACTAGTCAACTAAACATGAATAAGGGCTTAGAATGAATATCAACATAAGTCTAGGGGTCTAACTAACATAATTCCACGAGCTTTGGTATTCCATAACTTTGCAGGGACTGAACAGATAAAAGCAGATAAGAACGGTGAAAAACCTAAGAGTTTACATCCCATACGATGACAAGACTTAACCGTGAAGTAACTCAACCCAAAATATGGACTAAAACACTCTAGAAGATACCGTAAGACACCGGGAGAGGAAGAAGATCACGCCAGATCTTGACCCGGGCGACGCGCGAGGATTATCCACGGCGACCACCAGGTGGGTCCCACATGTCGGCCTCAGATTTTTATGTCGGTTCACTCCCGACATTGAGGTTGTATCTACACCGTTATTGAAGGTTGGTTTGATCCAAGGGTCCCTGTTCATCGCCGAGGGCTATATAAGAAGACCACCTGACCCCAGGGTAAAACCCTAATTCATTATCATTCAGTATCAATAGGCTGAGACCCTGAGTCTCCCTCTAGGTCTAGACAACTAGAACTAGAAGAGTTAGCATGCAAGAGAGGATTAGATCTAGATAGATCTAGTCTTTATAACAAGAGAGATAGAGAGAGGGAAGGGACCGGAGGAGGTACCGGCCTGTCGGTGCTACCTCCATACTTGTACCTCGGTGGAAGTTAACCTACACTTGGAATTACTCTTGTAATCTACTTCTTCTTTTAGTAAGTAATATTGTTTATAATTATTCTTATTGGTCTGCGAGTATCTTTTGAGTACTTTAATCTGGCGCCTAGATTAGAGTAATATTCGTAGTGCAAACGTGGTGTTTGGACTCGGGTATCTCGTTAGATGCACCCTACCTTCCGGAGCGTGGTAGTTCATGGTAGTGACAATACCATTGATTCCTTTGGAGTCCACATCCCGTAGGATAGGCCAAGTAGGACCCTATTGCTGGAGGATTGCACGTTTCGTCCCTGCTTTCCTTTGAGTACGTCCCCATAAGGATAATACAAACATGGCTTACCGAGATAAGAATTAATTAGATATCTTAGTAATCCTTTCTGCTATCTCAACCTTCTTAAGTCTTGTGCTACTCTGGGTTAAGATTAGATCGTAGTCTCCCTCACCCATTTCCCTGTGGATTCGATATTAAAACCCTCTTCCGGGTGAAGTGCTCACCGGTATCCGTTCTCATGCGGATTATACAAATTATAAATATTTTCGTAGGCTTAGCGGATACCAACACCGATATAATGCAAGAGAGGAACGTGGTGAGAAAGGTGGAGAGCTCTAAGCACGTCAACGAGTCTCTACACAACTCGATATGGCAGAGCATGAGACTACGAGGAGCACAAACCAATGCAACCACCAGCCCGCACTCTTCTGCTCGCCCACCTGTGCGGCCTACCACCAAAGTTGGTGTTGAGGTGTGTGACAGCGCTATATATATCCGCACACACAAGACCCGTAACCAGAACACACGTATAAGATACCGCCGTGTGTACGAAACAAACATCGCTAGCCGGAGAAGCGCCTGTATTTTTTTTGTTACCTACATACGCGTATACGTAATCGTACACAAATACACACTTATGTTGGTTTTATGCTTACAGACTCACGTGTGTATTAGATACTATGGTTATAGACTCATGCCACTACCAAGCATCTGTAACCCTACAAACATCTAGATATGTTTTTTTTTTGAAACTTAGAGATGGCCATACATTGCAACGTCTTTAATGTGACATGCGTCTATAGCAGTTCGATATCTCTGGGCACGCATATTAACATCAATCATTTGTACACCGATATGCGATAGTAGTGCATGGGAATATTATGGGCATGTGTACCTGTCAAGCGTCTATTTATTGACACGTGTCTACAATAGTTGTAAATGTCACAGACGCTTATTTGGTGAGGCCATTCCATATAGGGCGAGGCATTGTCCAAGTGTTACAACCACATTAACGCAGGTGGTGTGGTGTACACTCACAATTTTAATGGGTTGTTTGCATTGTACAGTTGCATGTCTGCCACCGACCATTCCATATAGGGCGAGGCATGATAGTGACTGTGCTCCACAACACCTATAGTATAGGCCTCTGTTGTGCCTAACTTGTCCTTTCCTTGACCGGATAAATGTTAGGGTGATGCCTTCTACCCTTATTCTCCGTGACGACGGATCGACCGCCTTGCTCCATAGCACCTGAAGTATGAGGCACTATCTTTGCCTAACCCACAAATCCGAGTGACTGGCGACCACCTGCGACAGAACAAGGAACACAGGACCGAGCATGGATACACTGAGCTCCCACAACAAGGAATCCCACTTGACAATTAACCCTCTATGGTGGTGACTGCTCAATAATAGGGATGCCCGGGACGGGCGTGGCGATCCTACGCGACTGTCTCCTCTTTTTGTTTTTCTCTTTCTTTGTCCATTAGCCTCATAGTCAAATGAAATCCACCCCCTCCCTTCTTCTATAAAAAGGAGTGCCTTGCACAAGACTTTGGCAGCCTCATCTCGACCTCACATCACAATTACTCATCTTCTAGCACCCGATATTGGCACCGAGCCTCAATCAAACCTCTTAGAGACTTAGGATTTGTCCCTCAGAAAAGCTTGTATCCCCTATTACAAGTAACCCACTGAGCAAGATTACATAATCAGCAACCTCAACTAGACGTGTGGACATTCTGCCCGGACTAGTATAAATACTTGTGTCTCTCTTGTACACCATTTGTTGACGTGAAACTATGGTTCCACGCAAGCACACCGGGAGGGCCTTGGACGCCCACGAAGGTTGCAATCAACCTTGAAGTAGCGAACACTGCAGCATGATCGGCGGCGAATGATTGGGAGATTGCTAGGGCCGATGTAGAGCTCGGTGACGGCTGGAAGACCTCCTCAACGCACCTCGAAGAGACCCGTTGGGGAGAACGACACGAGAGTTTCCCTAGGACCGCAAGGCCACCTAGAACACTGGCGAAGTTCGTGGAGAACGTCGACGAACAACAGGGTAGAGGGGAAGTTGACGTACAAGCACGACGGTAGTAGATTGATTTGTCGATTGGATGTAGATGGGATCAAATCGGCCAAGAACCTCTTTATTATATAGAGGAGGGTGGTCTTATACTTTTAGGAAACCATCCTTGGACGTTTCCAAGCTCCAAAACTGTCCTAAACACGATTGGAAAGGAATTGGTTCGGGATCGTGCGGACACGCCGCGGCTAACGGCGCCGACCCGAACGCGTCGATCACCGCCCGGGCCGATTCGGGAGAGCTCGAATCGTGCCACGAAGCGCGGCCGACCGGACCCAGGACCGACGCGCTAGAGGCGACCAGACACGCCGTGTGGCGGCCCCGGTCGTTTCCCAGAGAGTCCCGAACGCTTTTTGACCGACGCAGGTCTCCAGCGTCCGTCACTTCTAGAGAAGCCCGCTTTGATCTCTGAAAATTTGTGGTGACTTAGCCATTCACCAAATTTGGCTAAGTCTGGAAATTTACTACGCCTGAGCCCAAGCCAATTTTGAGTGTCAACACCATCGTAGCTCAAAGCACTCCTGATGCGCATGATCTGATTATTAACTTGTTGGTGCTTTTGGAACCCAGTTTGAATACACGACATGTACACAAACATGCAACTGAAATAAATATGCCTGTTATTTGCAGATAATTATTTCTAAAGGGTGCCTATAATAGACACGCATCTGTATCCGACCAGGTGCACACTGAGTACGCGCGTCTGCAAGGCTATGACAGACACGGCAATTTAACAAGCGTCTGTAATAAGGTCTTATAACTGACGCATGTTGACCTCGCTAGACCGGTGATCGCTGGTGGTGACTTATTACAGATGCGAGCTTTGGATGCACGTCGTGCATAGCACAGATGGTTGCTGCTGGTGTGTCTGCAGGCGCGCTGACAAATATGTGTTTGTTTTACGTAGTGTTGCATTATGGCAACATTTATCATGTGTGTGTGAGTAAGTTTCAATTTGTCGAGGTGTGAGTTAGCACTTTGGGCAATGTGTAATACCATTTGCACTAGCGTTAATCGAAGGTGAAAATGGGCATTGACACCAGAGTGTTCTCCGGGCGGTTGTGTAAGGCTATGACAAAGAGCTATGGAATCGTGCCATTTGCACTCGCATTATCTCCTCTCGCTGTTGATTCATTTGCTTGCTTCAATTCTGCAATTGTGATCCTGTTATTCCTAACAACGACCAATGGCGGGCTCTCAGTTTTAGGCAGATTTCACATCCCTACCAGTGGTGGCGACGTGCTCAGGGGGTGGTGCTGGAGCCTCGGCCACGCCTAACATTTGTGGGATGTTGACTTGATACATAGAAGTCTTATTAGCGTGAGAGCTCTGAGTGACATGACTATCATGTTGCCATCTACCACACTACGTAGTTCTACTTTTCCTACTATTTTCTAGAATAGAGTCTGTTCCAAAGATTACATGAAATGGTTACTACATGGGAACCTAATTTGCAGTAGGCATATCTTATTGTACAACAATTCTAGCTAAATATTTCTCATGGCTTGGAACCTCAAGGACCAGAAGGTTATTAATTTAATTGTTAATCTATCAAGCATTGTCCAAGTGTTACATACACATTAACGTAGGTTGTGTGGTGTACACTTACATTTCTCACACAATCTTAGAAATGGCATAGTGAATGTGTATCCCGCCCCAATGACAACCTAGTGTCATAACCCGCCACTAGTATATAAAAGATTTTGCGAGGGTATCGCAAAGTCCAACCGCCTTAGAAATGCCAGAAAATTAATAATGGCGGTCATTTTATTTACTAAGGCACCAAAAAAAGACCACATCAGAATATCGATTATGTGGGGCAATAATTTTAGTCTTGGAGATGTGTAGAAATTGCACACCTCCAAAACTAGATTGGTAGAGGAAACTGAGGGTAGAATGGCGCATATGGAAACTGAGCTAGAGGAGGAACAAGCTGGATGCATCATGGTGAAGTGATCATTCAAAGCATTGAAGTTAGAGTTTAGCACATAAACATGCTAAGGAATGTGATCTTGTCAGTTGTGAAGCTATTGATACTGCTCCTATGTAGACCACTTTCTGTGTTACTGCTACTGAATATCATCTTCCGATGCTTGAGGACTACAACCACCATGGAAGCACCGAGGGCATGCTAATCCTCCAAGAAGCTGTCACAGACACGGTTGCCTTCTCAACCCGCTCACCATGGCGTTCACCGACCTCCCATCCATCCATACGGCCGACCATGTGATTAATTCTAGTCGGTTTGTCGTGGAAATGGCCATCAAGGCCTCTGGTGTCCTTGTTGCAGTTGACGAGAAAGGTCGGGCATCTGAGCCGCCCAACGTGGTCCTAAGCCTGACCTCACAGACGCATACCGTCCTTGTTTATGCAAGACCAAGGCTAGAATTTGTCTGGCGCTTGGTTGACACTAGCTGCACTGATGAACTAGAGGGAAAACTGCCGATGATCAAGGGCGGGCTCTTATTTTGGGGCAAGTTTTACGTCCCTACATGTGGCGGCGATGTGCTAAAGGTGGTGCTGGAGCCTCGCCATGCGTGACATTCGTGGCTAGGCAAATGGGCAGTTCAGTTTGCCGTGGTCCCAGTGAGACCTCCTACGTCATCTCATCTGTGATGGTAAGAAAGATGGAATTCTTCTAGTGTGGAAGATGAGAGGCAACCGAGAGACCTATCGTACGTGGGATGTTGACTTGATACATAGAAGTCTTATTAGCGTGAGAGCTCGGAGTGACATGACTATCTTGTTGCCATAGACCACACTGCGTACTTCTACTTTTCCTACTATTTTGTAGAATAGAGTCTGTTCCAAGGAGTACATGAAATGGTTACTACTTGGGAACCTAATTTGCAGCAGGCCTATCTTATTGTACAACAATTCTAGCTAAATATTTCTCATGGCTTGGAACCTCAAGGGCCAGAAGGTTATTAATTTAATTGTTAATCTATCAAGCATTGTCCAAGTGTTACATACACATTAACGCAGGTTGTGTGGTGTACACTTACATTTCTCACACAATCCTAGAAATGGCATAGTGAATGTGTATCCGGCCCCTATGACAATCTAGTGTCATAACCCGTCACTATTATATAAAAGATTTTGCGAGGGTATCGCAAAGTCCAACCGCCTTAGAAATGCCAGAAGATCAATAGCGGCAGTCATTTTATTTATGAAGGCACCAAAAAATGACTACATCAGAATATCGATTATGTGGGGCAATCATTTTAGTCTTGGAGATGTGTAGAAATTGCACACCTCCAAAACTAGATTGGTAGAGGAGACTGAGGGTAGAATGCCGCATATGGAAACTGAGCTAGAGGAGGAACATGCTGGATGCATCATGGTGAAGTGATCATTCAAAGCATTGAAGTTAGAGTTTAGCACATAAACATGCTACGAAATGTGATCTTGTCAGTTGTGAAGCTATTGATACTTCTCCTATGTAGACCACTTTCTGTGTTACTGCTACTGAATGTGATCTTCCGATGCTTGAGGACTACAGCCACCATGGAAGCACTGAGGGCTTGCTAAGGGCTGTTGCTAATCCTCTTCAGTTTCTTAACCCGAAAAAGGTCTGCTGTCACACACACGGTATGCCTTCTCAACCCGCGTGCTTCCAGTCCCTCACCATGGCATTCACCGACTTCAGTGGCGGCCCCGTCCATCCCTCACAAACGGCCGACGATATGTGATGAATTCTAGTTGGTTGGTCGTGGAAATGGCCATCAAAGCGCTGGTGTCCTTGTTGTAGTAGACGAGAAAAGGTCGGACATCTGGATGACCGCCCTAAAACGTGGTGAGACGTGCACCGTCCTCGTTTATGCAAGACCAAGGGAGGACCTTATCCTTGGCACTTGGTTGACACTAGCTGCACCGATGAACTAGAGGGAAAATCCGCTTGGTTGACACTATCCGATCGATCAAGGGGCGGGCTCTCGGCTTTGGGGCAAGTTTTACAACCTCCCGCCCAACCCTGAACCTAATTTGCAGTAGACATATTGTAGAATAATTCTAGTTAAATATTTCTCATGGCTTGGAACCTTAAGAATCAGAAGGTTGTTAATTGAATTATTAATCTATTTAGCATTGTCCAAGTGTTACATACACATTAACGCAGGTTGTGTGGTGTACACTTACATTTCTCACACAATACTAGAAAGGGCACGGTGAATGTGTGTCCCCCTGTGACAACCTACTGTCATAACTTGTCACTACTATAGAAAATATTTTGTGAGGGTATCACAAAGTCCAACTGCCTCGAGGAAATGGCAAAAGATTAATAGAGGCAATCATTTTATATACTAAGGCACCAAAAATGACCACATCGAGAATCGATTATGTGAGGCAATCATTTTAGTCTTTGAGTGTCAACCTAGGCGGATAGATAGTGCAGTTGGTAAGTTGAGAGGTAATTGGGTGTAGCTCCCATTGCCTAGATGGACCACTAGGACATCGATTTGGTCACCGGCAATGACACCCACTTGCAACATGCCATGGTTCTAACCGTTCCTTTTCGCATCACAATGAGATGGCACTAGGGTCGGAGGTCATAGACTAGGTCTCCACATCTGCAGAGGGCATATCTTCGTGTAGAAAAATTTCTACTTATATATTGCTCGTGGCTTGGGACCTCAAGAGCTAGAAGGTTGTTAATTGAATTGTCAATGTATCAAGCATTGTCGAAGTGTTACATCCACATTAACGCAGGTTGTGCCTTCGTACACTCACATTTTTCATGGGTTGATTGCATTGTACACTCACGTGTCTGACGAATCCATATTGTGCAAGGCATGATGGCGACTGTGCTCCATAGCACCTAGAGTACAGGCCATTATTGTGCCTAACCTGTCCTTCCCATGACCAGATAAAGGTCAGGGCGACGCTTTCTACCCTGATTCTCCAGTTGACGGGACTGACCACCATGCTCCATGGCACCTAAAGTACGAGGCATAGTGCTGCCTAATCCATGAATCCGGGTGCCTGGCAACCACCTACGACAGAAAAAGGAGCACAGGACTGGGCATGGCTACACCGAGCTCCCACAACAAGGAATCCACTCGATGATTAACCCTCTATGGTGGTGAGTTGCCCTTCTCTCAAGCCAATTCAAACAAATCAGAATGAAGAAATAAAATTTACTTATGATGTTTCTAAGTGTGACCAAATTTTTGATGAATTGCTTAGAATCAGATGCATTAGAATCAATTATGTTTTGGCATCTGTAGATAAGTTGAAGAAAAGAGCTTATCGTAAATTTCATAATTGTTACTCTCTTGCCTCTAATGATTGCAATGTTTTCTGCCAGTAGGTGCAATTGGCTCTTAATGAGGGATGATTGAGTCTTACCGATATGAAACTTGACAAGAATCCTTTTCCAACATACATGAACATGGTCGAAGCTAGGACACCTGTTGTTTTGATCTGTCCCGAGCAAGCCGGTACCACTAAAGGCAAGAATGTCATGATCGGCAAGCCACAACCCGCGCTGAATGTTCACACGAATTTATGGTGACAAGTGGTATTGGAGAAGGGTGAAGAAGCCAAGAACAAGCTTGCTAGATCAGCAGAAGGATTGAAAATGCAAGATGGGTGGTATGAAACACGGGCAGCGCGACACATTCCGGCTAGGCAACCTTTTCTAGCTGGCCAAGTTGCCTACTCCTCGGCAGGCCATCAAGCGGCTAGGCCGGTTGCCCATACTGGTCAGGCTGGCCTCTCTCTGTTGCTAAACTCGCATTGGCTAAGCCGGTTTCCCAGGTCAGGCAAGCTAGCCCCACGGTAGCGCTTCACAACCCAGCTAAGCTGGGTGAGTACACCAGCTAGGCTAGTTTTCCCCTGTTGTCAGCCAAGTCAGCTGAGCCGAATGCTCCCGTCAGTCTGGCCGGCTTTGCTAGTTCCGGTAGCCCCAATCCTTTCAGCGTGCATGTTTTGCAATCTTTTGTTCCACAGAAGTCAGAGGTCAAGGATCTCATGGTGAAGCCGCTATGCACTTTTAACCGAGGTTTGGGCAAGTACAAGAAGCAAAAGGCTGATTCTGAGAATTGGCTGGTAAAAAGATAGTCTACGCCTCCTAAGTGCCATGATGCAAAAAAAATAAGCAATTGGGCATGACTCTACTAGCTACTTCTTCTTCAGGAAGATTACTCAGCCCCGTGTGTTTTGTTGGGGCCTTGGCTTCCACCGGTTGCACCACCACAACAATGGGGGGGCCTAAAGAAGTACTCTATGGTAGAGTCTGCATTGTTGTTGACACCTGTTATAGCATAAAATATATAGGGTTTTAAAAACTGAAATAAGGGTTTAAAATGAATATCAACATAGTATAGGGGCTTTACTGACATAATTTCATGAGTTTTGGTGATTTATATATTTTCAGGGATTAAATAGGAATATGCCCAAGAATTTGCAAGCTCTACGACATAAAGACGTATCCGTGAAGTAATCTAACTTGGAACCTACGCAAGAACATTCTAGAAGACACCAGAAGAGACGAGGCACTGGCTAGGGCCCACCTGGCTGAGGGCCATGGCGGCCGCGGCCATGGGGCCCACTATCAGCCTCAGCTTCGACGTCGGTTCCTAACCGCCATTGAGGAGAAATCCTGTCCATCTATCAAGGTCGGTTGGATCCAAGGGCTATGGTGCATCCAATGGAAGACTCTAGAAGGCCCGGACCTAAATTTAGCCCATCTAAGCCTATGTGCATTAGCATGATACATGGTGGAAGGTTTAGTACCACATTGCCTACGGAACTAGGAGGGAGGCCTGGAGACCCCTATATAACAAGACCCCCTGCCCCTAGGGTGAAACCCTAATTCATTTCATTCATTATCTCTTGACCTGTTGGTCTTGGAGGTGTCCCAATGTGAGGACAACCTCTCCACTAGAGAATTAGGGCTAGACTCTCCAATGTAGTAGATTAGCAACTAGAGAGTTAGGGGAGAGTGGAGCTGCGCCCGGTTCTGGAGATGTCTACAGAGTTTGGTATGTCTTGTATCCTTTCTTTGTAAGACTTATGATTCATATATTTATCTTCTCTATTACTTTCATTCCTTTCATATATTTGGTTAAGTATAGTTGTTATGCTATTGCAAGGGATCTCCTCTAGTTATGCTAGGTAGCTAGAGTAGTAATCGATAGTGTAGACTTGGTGTCTAGGCTATAGGTTACCTGAGGTTGCGCCAATCCCACGGTTAGTTGTGGTAGCCCTGTGGGTGAGTTAGGCCTTTGTATTCCACCACGTTCGGGGTTGGTGTTTCAGGAGAGCTTTTGGCAGCCTTCTCCCAACTACTTTCTTCCCAGTCTTTCTCGAGAGTTGGGACGGATCTGCTGCTCCAAAGTGCATAGTATAATTGCTATCATAGAACCTAAGTAATAGAGAAGTACATAGGAACCTTGATCTCTCTCGCTTTCTTCTCAACTTGCTAGCTATACATTTATCTTAGGAATTCTCTTGTGTGATTATGCTTAACTTCTATCATATATCATTTACCCCCTCACTATAGTCTAGTGGTTTACTAAGTTAGTGGATACATGATTGTGACTTATTAGAATTCTTTAGCCAAAGCTTCCCTGTGGATACGATACTCTAGAATACTCATCCTAGGGAAAAGCTACAATGGTAGGTGTTCTGTGCGCTTGCAGAATCCTACATATTCTTTAGCACTTAACAAATACCAACAATTGTGAGTGCTCTAACCAGACATGCACGTGGGAATAAAACGCCACAGACTCCACGCATACACCGTTTGGCTTCTTTCCTAAATGCGGACTCAAAAGAAAACGACACTGCCCGCTGACCTGAACAAAATTAAATGGCCGCCGCCTCCCACCTTAGCATGAAGGAAAATAAAGGTCATCATTTCATGCCTACTACTACATAAGTAGATTGCTGATCATGTCGCTCCAAGTCTGCCAAGTCTACACGGTCCTCCACCCCACTGTCCTCTGCTGTGCCGTCTGCTGCCTACCGTCATGCTCCTTGCCTCCTCCACTCCTGGTCAAGATCTTGCGTTGCTTCACATTACCACATCAGACATCAGTGGCGCATATATGTACCTTGGCCCAACCCAGCAACATACATGCAAATGCAATGCAACAGATGAACAGAGGGAATCCCAAGTCGCAAGAAGTGAGCGACTGCCGTCCACGTGGACATGTCTCTTCGCGAGACTCAAGCCCCAGAAAATACCTCGAGGCCCACAGACGAGACCAAACCCTCTCCCTGTTGGGCCTTATATAACATGGCACATTAGGGTTTCTCTCCTCACCGCACTCATTCTTTCTCCCTCTCGCTCAGGAACCCCTCCCTTCCTCTGCACTCCCTCTCCCTCTTACTCCTCCTCACACCAGCGCCATCTCACCCCGAGCTCGAGCTGAGGCGCCGCCAGTGGCCGGTTCAGCACGCAGCGAGGCGGCCCCTCCCTTCCTCCTCAATCCTCTCTCTTCATCCTCCATGCCACCACCATCTCCCTCCAAGCTCGAGCGGCGGTGGCGCTGGTGTCTGGTCCAGCCCGTGGCGAGGCAGGCAAGGGCGCTGTTGGCGGTCGTTATCGACCATTTTATACCGCCAATTTTTATCCAAATCCGGAGAAACAAGCATACTTATGACACATATACATATGCTATGACCCCGTTCCACTTGTTTCTCTAGAAAACATGTTTTGCAGAACAAACGCCGGAAACAAGTGGAAATGCACGAAGTAAAGAACAAAGCACAAAGCTGAACACACATTCCAGAGATGCGCAATCAAAGGGGAATAGAGAAAGCCCAATCCAGGAATGAAATGGACCAAAGCACCTACGATATGGATCAAGGCCGCCCACAAGCCCACATGCCAAAGGCGGTTGTGAACGGTGCCAGCCCAAATCCGGCCGGACTGGTGCACTGGTCCGGCCGGACTCCCAACTCGGCCGTTCGGGCCCATCTTTCGCGGGTGTAGACGGTCGTTAACTACATATTTTATACCGTCAACATTAGTATAAAACTACCAAAACACAATAGTGATAGGGCTTTGAGCTAACCATTTCCACAAGTTTTTGTACTTCACTTGTTTTGCAGGACAATGTTGGAAACATACACATTTTGGGCCAAAAGCAAAGGAAAACATATAAAGAATAACAAGGCCCTAAATGGACATAAGCAAAGCAAGGAGAAGAGAGGAGAAATGCCCATAAATATGAATATCAGCATCTATACATAAGCCCAAGAAGTGGAAACCCAAATCCAACATGAAATGACAATGGGCCACTTGACATGGGTTTAGTATTTTGGGCATAACTTCTTCATACGAACTCCGTTTTCAGTGCACCACCCGCCAAAACGGAGCTAACGATTAAAACGGACGCGCACACACAAAATTTCAGCCCAAATGGCCCACATCTTGGTGCGCCCGCACCAGTGCGCTACAAGACCCTCGACGGCCGCCAACCGGGCCCGGCTTTCTCGGCGGTGCATTACCTTCCAAAAGTGTGTTGCCGACGTTGGTTGGTCGGTTTAGCAATTTAGGCAGGTGTATCAAGGTCGGTTTGGCTCCTTCCATATGGGGAGGGACATTTTCCAACAAGCCCCTCTCCTCTACCTATAAAAGGAGGCCCTCTCCCTCTTCCTCAACACACACCAATCCATACACAACACAAGGAAGAGCCACAATGTAGAAGAGAGGAAGAAGCTCCCACTCCACTCTTATTCTTCTTCTTCCTCCTTCTTAGTTCTAATGGAGAGTGAGAGAGGAAGGCTAGAAGGGGCTTGGCCTCTTCTCCATGGAGTCCCGTGTGCCTCCCGTGCATTGCGGATCTCGGGTGGCCGGAGTACGGACTTGTCGGCACCCGCCATGCTTGTACCTCTACAACCTTCTAATCATTTTGGGTAAGAATGGTTGTGTCCCTCTTCGCTTATTACTCTTAAGCATATTATCTTGTTGTTATAGACTTGCGGGATTGATAGTCGTTCCTTCGGGCGGTGCTCGTAGAAGGACCCCGGGGGACGGGTAAGCCTTGTTAACACGCTAGAGTAATAACCACTAGTGTAGACGTGGTGTCTAGACTAAGGGTTTTATATCTTTTGTGGCGCATCCCATGGTTGAGGGGGTAGGCGGCCGGGTTGTGACAGCCTTGTCCGCCCCTTGTAATCCCCCACGCTCGGGTGTAGCGCGCTAAGTTGTAAATTGCGGACACCGCCCTTTGGCGTGGGCCGGTGCCCGAAGTGATGACATAATGACCAAGTGATCCCTCGCTAGAGAGTTTGAGCCCATAAAGATACCTCACCACCCATAGATATCCTAGGGTGACTCTATTCGAGAGAAGTCACACAACCGTTCCTCGTGGAAATACGATACCTGAATACTTCGGTGAAATGATATAACGACAATTCCGCGGCGCTTGCGGATTCTTCGCATACGTTAAGAAACGTCAACAAGCATTTTGGCACCGTTGTCGGGAACGGTAGTCGTAAATCTCTCTCGAGCCTAGAGCACCCGTGTGTTGTATCCAAAAATCAAAAATAGTTATTTATTTTTCATTTTCAAAATGAAGCCAACTATCCAATCTTAAAATCTTCTTGCTTCTAAAAAAGGGGAGTTCACAGGGCCAAAATCTTTTTTCAAAATCAAAATTTTCATTCGCCATGAACTCTAATCCCTAATTTAAAAAAAAAAAAAAAAACCTTTGGTTCGGGCACACTCCTTCTTTGGTGACTATTTTGAAAACCTTTGTAACCACCTACGAGATTTCAAGGAGTTATAATCTTGCCTCAAAGATTCCGGCAAGATTCAAATTCTCATGTGGAATTTGTTTCTCGCTCTCCCTCATAGGGAAAGCAAAACAATAGTACACTATTGTCATAGGAAGTTTGAATGGGGGGTGAGAAGAACTCAAAGACAATTTTTGTCTAGCATTCCCCATCAAAGCCTACCGAGGACAACTCTCGATCTCAAGTAGGATAAGAAGGAGTCCAAAGGTGTAGCCTAGGCCAGGTTTACAATGTTTATACATGTTGGCCTAGACTTGTCATTACCCGATAGTGTGCTTTTGCATATCTTTTGTTCGGGTCTTGACATAGATGCTGCCCTATGCCTTGACATGACCGTTGGAGGGTTGTTTGCACGTAAACCTACAACGGAACATAGGAAAACCCTTGAACACATCCTAGAGAAGCTTGCTTCTCCCGTTGTAGAACCTATTCCCCTCCACATCAAGGGCATGTCAAACTTTGAGGAGCCCTCATCAGTCGAACCATTCCTCATACCATTATTAGAACCGACTGTTGAGCCCTCTCCCGAACCACGAACACCGAAGGAAGGAATGCTTTATCCTTCGGAGTTCGCGATTGAATTCAAAGATGTCGAAAGAACCTCGTAACCCGAGGAGCACTTAGACCTCCATATCTATCCCATCCTTGGATTCAATCTTCTCATAGGCTACCCTCTAAAAAAACCCTTTTTCACGAAAAACCTATAGAGGGGGAGCCATGATGAGAAGTTGGGAAAGATTGCTTACGCCTCTCACACCTAGACATCCTAAAGGCAAAGCATCTTCCCAACCAAAACCCGTTCGAGGAGGTGAAGTTCATAACTCTATTCGCTTCTTCACCCAAGTTGTTTCTACATCTTAGTGAAACGAAGCACTGTCGCCTCTCACACGAACACAAGTCATGTCCCTCGGCCAACAAAACGTTGTTCTTTGACAATGGTCAAGATTCAACGTTCGTCCTTCATGACACATCTTTTGAGGATAAGACCTCATGTGCCATGGACATGCACGAAGCAACAACTCTTGAGACCAAGTGGAAATTGTTTGAAAGCATAACAAGTTGTCACTTGAGACTTCTTACATGCTCACCTTTGGGTCTTCTTTGAGTTTGTTTTGTTTAGCCGAGTGCTTCCACGAAGACCACAACCATCTATTGGTTCTCTTTGTAAATCTTTTTTAAGAGGATGGTTGCAAGTCTCGTAGTAGCATAATGACGCTAACCTTGCAACTTCAGCAGTAATGCTAAAATTTTAGTGGTGAAACCGGAGAACTTCACCATCATCACTGCAGGATGTTTTCCCACGGTCAAGCTTACGACCATAAAGAAAGCTTTGCTAGGAGATACCCTGGACTATCATAAAAAAAAGAAGAAGTTTAAAAAAGTTTTCTCTCTTCTTATTAATAAAAGCAAGAACATGTTATCAAGTTAGTATGCACCTTCGGGTATTCTTGTCGCTAACCATTTCAGGTGGAGATCGATTGAGAAGAACAAAGAGGCATGCAATGCTCGAGAACATGAGGGCTACATCACAAAAAAAAAAGCAATGATGTCCATAGGTGATGGAACATGCTCAAGAGGAGACCCGGACCTTGCACACTTGACTTTTTCACAAAAGTCTAAGTGTGGGGGAAGATGGTGACAATCCCAAATTCCATCCACCAAGGGATCATATAAAAAAAAGAGGGTGAATAAAAGATGATGTCAGCCATGCCTTGCTAAAAAGAAAAAAAAATATAATTGAAAAAAAAAAAGAGAGAGAAAAAAACTGAGAGAGAAAAAAAAAAAAAAAAAAGAATGATGTTGAAAAAAAAAAAAAGGAAGAAAAGAATAATAAGAGAGAGAGAGAGGAGTAGGTTGGCCCCACATGGCACGATAAATACCAATGTGCTGCCTGCTCCACCCTTCATGGCTTCAACAAGCAAGAAGGCCCTCCTCTCATCCTTTGCTGCTACCATCAAGGCCCATGGCCCGCACACATGTCATGTGTGTGGCCTAACCTTGAGATGCACCTGGGCTGAGCTATCAAGCAAACCGCAGCAACAACTTCGATACTTCATCCATAAAAGCTGTCGGTATTTATACTCAGGTATGCAAAGGTAACGTTCACCACCTCTTCACTCATTTTTCTCTCCAAGGTTATACAAATTCATGCTTCCTTTGCTATGTCATATGCTTGAAGTTTGGGTGTATTCACATGTGATCACATGAGTTGCATCCATAGATCTTTTTGAATTGAGCATGGTGCTTAGGTTAAAAAGATCTCCTTTAATCAAAATTTGACATGGTGTTGGATTTTGATTAATGAACTTAAGAGCTCTATTGTCATGATCCTTGGGAGTATCTTATGCTGGAGATGAATCAAGGCTATGCTTACACTGTTTTTTATTTTAAGCCTTTCCTGAGTGATGCTAAGGTGAACGAGAGAAAAAAGATATATATATATATATATATATATAAAATAAATAAATAATAATCATAATAAAGGCTCCACGGTATTCTTGCCGATAGAGCCATGTGTTTGTTGTTGTTTTGTTTTCTCTATTTAAAATAAAACAGGTACAAGAATATGTGTGGGGAGATCTCTCAAGCATACAAGCACACCCATCCGAGAGCTCCCCAACACAAATGCACGAACACCGAAAGCAATTCACGATGGAGAAGGACAAGATGAACAACTACCATTAACTCCTTCATCTTCAAACGGTGGTTTGTGCTACTCCCTCTCTCACATCCTCCATAAAGTTTTGAGGTCTGAAATTGAACAAATCAAAAAGACAAAACTTCTTAAAAAACTCCATCTCTAGTCTACCAATTGATTCATGGCATGCATACACTTTATTCCTCGCCAAAACCATTCTTTGATGAGCAACTACCTGTTAGGGACCCCCATGTTCATCTAAACAATTGAGCTTTGAGATATGGTTGAATGACTTGATGCTTGCTCTCATATGCAATGAGACTTGGTTTTATTTCAAAAATTCAAATAAAGCATGCTCCTGGTTTGATTTAGACAAATCCTACCAAAGCCTAAATAATGACATGAATATCCACTATAGCTACTTCTTGCTGTATTGAGTTTTGTCAGGCTCCGTGATCTGCGTTGAGAGAGGCTCATACTCCCAAGATCGAAAAACACGTACACCCACATATACACGCCGATTCTCACAATGAGAATTGCGCACAACATGCACCCCTACCATCCACAAAATAAATACTCCATCCAAGTTACACCATGATCATCTCCTGTTATCAGAAAAGTATCATGCAGAAAGAAGATACAGGCTACAGAAAAAAAAAGAGAAAAAGAGATGAAAAATGGACACGTGTCCGAGGGCTAGTAGAGCCCACATCTCCAAAAAAAAAAAAAAAAAAGAGATAGAAGAAAAAGTAGCCTCAGTATCTCTCCAAAAGCATACAAAAAAAAAAAGAGAGATCATGGGTCAAGGAGTAACCAAAAAAAAAAAAAATACCATAAATATTTTCCACACACTTTTGCACATTTCGATCTAGGAGTATGGCACCTCTTTCCAACGATCCGTAACTTGACCCGACAAAACATACGAGAGGTACTTATGCAACACTCCACTCCAAAGATCCACAAAACCCTACAAAAAGATAGGATGAGTGAGAGCGAAGAGTGCTTTGGCAAGGAAACACAAATGAGTGACTATGTGCGAATCAACCATGGAGCATTGCTATTTTATCTTCAAAAAAAAATTCAAAAATCAACCAAGTCTACGTGCACATGAGTAGTAGCAAGGAGATAGGAATTCATGTCGTTCCATTGCTCAATTGTTCAAGATAACTTGGTAGCCACTTTTGAATGCTCACAAAGTAGGTGAGGCCTGGAATAACTTGTATGCAGGTCGACATCTTGGAGATTGAACCACTTTAGTCCCTAAGCCTTCACTTTGAGGACGAGCAAAGGACTAAGTGTGGGGAGTTTGTTGACGGTCGTTAACTACATATTTTATACCATCAACATTAGTATAAAACTACCAAAACACAATAGTGATAGGGCTTTGAGCTAACCATTTCCACAAGTTTTGGTACTTCACTTGTTTTGCGAGGACAATGTTGGAAACATACACATTTTGGGCCAAAAGCAAAGGAAAAACGTATAAAGAATAACAAGGCCCTAAATGGACAAAAGCAAAGCAAGGAGAAGAGAGGAGAAATGCCCATAAACATGAATATCAACATCTATACATAAGCCCAAGAAGTGGAAACCCAAATCCAACATGAAATGACAATGGGCCACTTGACATGGGTTTAGTATTTTGGGCATAACTTCTTCATACGAACTCCGTTTTTCAGCACCACCCGCCAAAATGGAGCTAACGACGAAATGGACGCGCACACAAAATTTCAGCCCAAACGGCTCACATCTTGGTGCGCCCGCACCAGCAGGCGCAAGCGCCCACTCGACGGCCGCCAACCGGCCCAACTTTTTCGAGGCGGTGCATTACCTTCCAAAAAGTGTGTTGCCGACATTGGTTGGTCGGTTTAGCAATTTAGGCAGGTGTATCAAGGTCGGTTTGGCTCCTTCCATATGGGGAGGGACATTTTCCAACAAGCCCCCTCTCCTCTACCTATAAAAAGGAGGCCCTCTTCCTCTTCCTCAACACACACCAATCCATACACAACACAAGGAAGAGCCACAATGTAGAAGAGAGGAAGAAGCTCCCACTCCACTCTTATTCTTCTTCTTCCTCCCTTAGTTCTAATGGAGAGTGAGAGAGGGAAGGCTAGAAGGGGCTTGGCCTCTTCTCCATGGAGTCGGTGTGCCTCCGGTGCATTGCGGATCTCGGGTGGCCTGAGTGCCGGGACTTGTCCGGCACCGCCACGCTTTGTACCTCTACAACCTTCTAATCATTTTGGGTAAGAATGGTTGTGTCCCTCTTCGGCTTATTACTCTTAAGCATATTATCTTGTTGTTATAGACTTGCGGGATTGATAGTCGTTCCTTCGGGCGGTGCTCGGTAGAAGGACCGAGGGGGACGGGTAAGCCTTGTTAACACGCTAGAGTAATAACCACTAGTGTAGACGTGGTGTCTAGACTAAGGGTTTTCTATCTTTTGTGGCGCATCCCACGGTTGAGGGGGTAGGCGGCCGGGTTGTGACAGCCTTGTCCGTCCCTTTGTAATCCCCCACGTCCGGGTGTGGCGCAGTGCAATTGCCGGACCTTTGCCCTTTGGGCGTGGGCCGGTGCCCGAAGTGATGACATAATGTACCAAGTGATCCCTCGCTAGAGAGTTTGAGCCCATAAAGATACCTCACCACCCATAGTTATCCTAGGGTGACTCTATTCAGAGAGAAGTCAAACAACCGTTCCTCGTGGAAATACGATACCCTGAATACTTCCGGGTGAAACGCTATAACGACAATTCCGTGCGCTTGCGGATTCTTCTCGCATGCGTTATGAAACGTGCGTCAACAATGGGCCGCCTCCAACCGACGTTACCAAGGCGGGTTTCGCGTGGGTGCTTCAGTGAATATTTTATTCAAACCGGGAGGTGTCGGTTTAGGTCTTTCCATGTGGGGAGGGATATCTTCCAAAGAGCCCCTCTCCTTCACCTATAAAAGGAGATGCTCTTCCTTCATTCAACACACACCACACAAGAGCCTCTCTCCCTCCACTTGTATCATTTTACTTTTTGGTTAGTATTAGGAGCTTGGCAAGGATTGTAATAGAAGATCAAGATCAACTTGGAGATATTTGGTATGATCAATATAGAGTTCTTCATCTTGTTCTTGTTCTTTATTTATCAATATAGTTATGCTTATGAACTAGAGTATAGTTCTTATGATATGGTCTTAGGATATGAACTAGCATATAGTTTTTATACTATGATCTTGTCATATAGAACTTTATGCTTAACCTATCATACATACATGTTTAGACCAAGAGCTAAGTTGAGATGTTGAGTTCTACTTTGAGTTAGTCTTGGTCGTTGTTGGGTTACGGGTTCGTCGTCCGCCCTTGTGGTGGATGCTCTAGTAGAAGGACCTTGCCAGTCGAGCTCTCCTTGCTAGCACGCTAGAGTAGTAGTCAAAGCTTAGACGTGGTGTCTAGGTTTGGGGCTACCTTCGTTTGCCTCGTACTTGCACGGGCGAGGGGATGGCGGGCAGGTGGTGACAGCCCTGTTCGTCCCTTGTATTCCCCCATGTTCGGGTATGGTGTAGAGCCGTAGGCCGGCAACGCTTGGCAGATCAAGTGTTATCCGGTGCCCGAAGTAAGTCAACGGTGACCATGGCTATCTTAACCTAGAATCTCTAACAGTATAAAAGCACGTATGTATATCTACTCTCTTAACATAGCTATATAGGATATGCCTGCTCCATGTTAGATTTATTCTTTTATTCTTTTTTTTCCTTTATCCTTGAGATTGGTTCAAGTGTGTGTGTCAAGTTATCCTTTACATATTTTGCCTCATCCCTGTTATGAACTTTGGTCTATTGCATAGACATGTTATCTTGTCCATGTTCCTAGTAGAAACATTTACACCATGCCTTCCCTGTGGAAATACGATACCCTGAATACTTCCGGGTGAAAGCTACAATGGCATTTCCGTGCGCTTGCAGAACCCTTTTTGTTTGCGTTAAGAAACGCCAACAAGCTTTCTGGCGCCGTTGCCGGGGAAGGCATTGGTTAAAGGAATGATTTATTTGAACATGTTCATGATAATATGCATGTGTAGTAGCCTTTGTTTTAACAGGATTTATCATAAAAATAAAAAGTATATGATAAAAATGAAATGTCCTTGTCATGGTCTAACACCACCGCCACAGTAAATGTCCGGCTAATTCGATGGCCTAGCTCTAGAGACAATGACACGAGTATACCGGTTCCGGCAAATGATCACTATCCTAGTCCTCAAAATGATCACTATCCGGCTCAAATGCTCATACCGGGGACGAGAGAGGACGCAGAGAGGGAGTCTCTATGATTGAGGCAAGTGCCAATATCGAGTGGGGGGTGAGAGTGAGGAGGCTCGAATGCTATGAAGCTAAGGATCCCGCCTCGACCCGTAGCAAGGGTCCCTTTATAGTCGCAAGGGGGGAGTGTACATGGGCGCCATCGTGGTCGAGGATTAGAGAAGGAGGAAGAAGAGAAGTCGCAGGGGTGGAGACGCCAGAAGAGCCGGTTGATGAGCTCGCGGTGCAAGTGAGAGCTCGTTCAGAGCCGAGGCCTTGTAGCGTTGAAATTGGTCGTCGTCGTACACGGGATTCGCGGGTTGGGCGGTGGCAGGTCGTCGCCCCGTCCTTAATCATAGTTGGAATGCGTCTTCTCGGTCTGGGCGCGACCATACCGCAGATGGAGCGAGCGTACGTCGGGCGTACCCGTCCGGCACTGTAGCGGAGTGGTTGGAGGCAACGGGGTATGGTGAGGTGAACCTGTGATTGCCTCCCCGTCACCGTGACTCCGCATGGCTACAATGTCCGTCAGGGAGTTGTTGAGCTTGTCAGAGAGTGGTTGGCCAACTCCCGTACCCGTTGGCTTCCTCGAGAAGGCGGGCAGACGAGCTATCAGCGGATCCCCTCGAGCACGGAGTCGTAGAGCTCGTCATGTAGGGAGCTCGAGCGAGGCGGAAAGAGGTCTTCGGATGAGGTCGAGGCGGCGAGATCCCGAGAGCTGTTGATGGGAGAGCTCGAACGAGGCGGAGAGTTGTCTTTGTCCGAGAGCTTATGTGTGCGTGAGAGCTCGAGCAAGCAAGACGGAAGGTGGTTTCGTCGAGCTCATCTTTGATGCAAGCTTGTGATCCTTGGAGAGCTCGGTCGAGGCGGAGGTGGAGCCCTCAGTCGCCCGTACTCTAGCCTGGCACTTGGAGAGTTCGCGCTCGCTGACGACTTCATGCGCCGTGGTGGGGCGACTTGTGTGATGGTCCAGGATTGTTTTGATTTGTCGTCTGAGTGCTCATTTAGGGATATGACAAATATCGATCCCCCACAGTCCTCCTTTGAGAGCTTCAATAAAAGTTTGAATAAAAAAATAACTAGCTCAAATTGTTGCTTCCCTGCATATGTTTTTTCAACGAGGTAATCACAAGGGATGGTAAGTCCCCGTGATCTACCACATCATAACCATGCAAGAAAAACCTCAGAGTCCATTGGGGAACAACCCTGAATCGATGGGCTTTGAGCTAGCTTGGGGAGGACACAAGGTAACACGTATCTTGCACTCTCATCTCCTTTTGTTACCTTGCAAAAAAAAATCAAGATAATTTTTTTTTTAAAAAAAGTCACCTTGTTCTCTTTACCATGTTTTCACCTCTGTTGGATGAATCCTGCTATCCTTTCATACTTCCTTTCTCTATGCTAATATATTTTGGTTTGGAAGTTTTGGTCATACATGTTGACCATGCTCTCATAGGATTGCTAAATTAAGCATGGTGCTTAGGTCACTAAGTCTACCTTAATCAAATTAGACATGGCGTCAAGTTTGATTATTGAACCAAAGTTTGCTTGTATAAAGTTTGTCGATCATATGGACTAACCCGCAGGAATTTATCAACTTCATAAGGGTAAGTCCATGGGATGACAATGGAGATGAAAATTTGTTTAGAGAACCAAAAAAAACTTTTATAACAAAATAATGATAATAATAAACATTTCAAACCCAAGTATTCTTGTCATGTTACTCCAATGACATCACAAAGACAAGCTTGGGGGGACTCTCCAACCACGCCACTAATCACAAATCAATTCATGGCGTGCACAAGCTAGCATTGTTCCTAATCAAAGGTAAGTCATGAGCTAGCTTGGGGGAGGACTCCACAAAGGTAATTCATATCTCACATTCTTTACAGTTATTTTCTTATTATATAGAATGGTGAGATATGATAAAAAAGACAAAAACATTTATTCCACTCCCATATGTGCTAAGGAATGTTAGTTTCTCCATTTTGAAATGATGAATAGTTGCTCTGTCTATAATTCATTTGTGCCTAGATTATGACTTTGTATTCCCCAATATTTAAGTTTGTTGGCTAATAATGTCTCACCTTGACATACTTAAACGAATTGTGGGTTTGCAAATACATGATCCTTTTTCTAAGTTGTTGCCGGATATGATATGGTGCAAGGAGACTCTACTATAAATTGTTCCAAGAGAGAAACTCGACATCCCGGTAATTAATTTTCAAAAAAGAGAGAGAGAGAGAGATATGGGCTATGTTAAAAAAAGAGAGATGAAAAAATGGACACGTGTCCAAGGGCGAGTATAGCCCACATCTCCAGAAAAAAGAGAGAGAAAAAAGAAAGAGAAAAGAAAGGGAGGAAATAATGGACACAAGTCCAAGGGTGAGTAGAACCCACCTCTCAAAAAAAAGATAGCCCATACTTTCTCAAAAGAATTTAAAAAAATGCCGGATAGAAGATTTATTAGAAGAATGAATGATTAGTGTGTCTATGGCAACCGTTCTATCTTGCAACCACCCAAGTATTTGGAGAAAGTTATAAGCCCCACATACATTGAGTAATAAAAGGTGGATATAGGTGCCAACTTATTTAAACAACGGAAGAATACTTTGTTATAAGCATGGTACTTTTTTGAATTATATTGTCATTGTAGCAACTCCCCGATCAACATTTTAAGCACTTAGCTATTTGCTCGAGACGAGCAAAGGTTAAGCTTGGGGGACTTGTTGGCGGTCGTTATCGACCATTTTATACCGCCAATTTTTATCCAAATCTGAGAAACAAGCATACTTATGACACATATACATATGCTATGACCCTGTTCCACTTGTTTCTCTAGAAAACATGTTTTGCAGGACAAACGCCGGAAACAAGTGGAAATGCACGAAGTAAAGAACAAAGAACAAAGCTGAACACACATTCCAGAGATGCGCAATCAAAGGGGAATAGAGAAAGCCCAATCCAGGAATGAAATGGACTAAAGCACCTACGTAGTATGGATCAAGGCTGGCCCACAAGCCCACATGCCAAAGGCGGTTGTGAACGGTGCCAGCTCCAGTCCGGCCGGACGGGTGCACTGGTCCGGCCAGACTCCCAACTCGGCCGTTCGGGCCCATCTTTCGCGGGCCGCCTCCAACCGACGTTACCAAGGCGGTTTCGCGGGTGCTTCAGTGAATATTTTATTCAAACCGCCTGTAGGAGGTCGGTTTAGGTCTTTCCATGTGGGGAGGGACATCTTCCAAAGAGCCCCCTCTCCTTCACCTATAAAAGGAGATGCTCTTCCTTCATTCAACACACACCACACAAGAGCCTCTCTCCCTCCACTTGTATCATTTTACTTTTTGGTTAGTATTAGGAGCTTGGCAAGGATTGTAATAGAAGATCAAGATCAACTTGGAGATATTTGGTATGATCAATATAGAGTTCTTCATCTTGTTCTTGTTCTTTATTTATCAATATAGTTATGCTTATGAACTAGAGTATAGTTCTTATGATATGGTCTTAGGATATGAACTAGCATATAGTTTTTATACTATGATCTTGTCATATAGAACTTTATGCTTAACCTATCATACATACATGTTTAGACCAAGAGCTAAGTTGAGATGTTGAGTTCTACTTTGAGTTAGTCTTGGTCGTTGTTGGGTTACGGGTTCGTCGTCCGCCCTTGTGGTGGATGCTCTAGTAGAAGGACCTTGCCAGTCGAGCTCTCCTTGCTAGCACGCTAGAGTAGTAGTCAAAGCTTAGACGTGGTGTCTAGGTTTGGGGCTACCTTCGTTTGCCTCGTACTCGCACGGGCGAGGGGATGGCGGGCAGGTGGTGACAGCCCTGTTCGTCCCTTGTATTCCCCCACGTTCGGGTATGGTGTAGAGCCGTAGGCCGGCAATGCTTGGCAGACCAAGTGTTATCCGGTGCCCGAAGTAAGTCAACGGTGACCATGGCTATCTTAACCTAGAATCTCTAACAGTATAAAAGCATGTATGTATATCTACTCTCTTAACATAGCTATATAGGATATGTCTGCTCCATGGTAGATTTATTCTTTTATTCTTTCTTTTGCCTTTATCCTTGAGATTGGTTCAAGTGTGTGTGTCAAGTTATCCTTTACATATTTTGCCTCATCCCTGTTATGAACTTTGGTCTATTGCATAGACATGTTATCTTGTCCATATTCCTAGTAGAAACATTTACACCATGCCTTCCCTGTGGAAATACGATACCCTGAATACTTCCGGGTGAAAGCTACAATGGCATTTCTGTGCGCTTGCGGAACCCTTTCTGTTTGCGTTAAGAAACGCCAACAGGCGCATCCGGCAAGGCGAGACGACGGCTGATCGATGCGGGCAAGGGCACATCCATTGAGGCGTGCGACGACTGCAGATCGAGGTTGCGGTGTTGGATCCAGGCGGGGTGATCGAGGCCGTGACAACGGATCGAGGCGGGGCGGCGGCGGATTGAGTCCGCGCTAGCGGATCGAGGCGGGGCGGCGGCGGATCGAAGCGGGGCGGTGGGTTATCGGCAGGGTGGCGGTGGATCGAGGGCGGCCACACGCCCCAGCGACGAATCAATGGCTGCGCGTCCCGGCTGATGCATCCAGGCCGGCAGCGCGTCTGGCGGAGGATACAAGTTGGCTGTCGCGCCCTGGCGGCGATACAACCCGGATCCATCCAGTGGTGGCGTTGTCGTCGAGGTCCAGATCCAGGCCCACTAGGTCTGGACTTTTTTTTGTTTTCTTGCCGGATTAACCGTGACGGGCAAATGTGTCCGCCACAAAACAAATGATTTTTCATGACCTGTCATCGGTGACAGGCACACATTATTCTGCCTCCGAAAATGAAAAAAGGCCCTCCGTGCAAAATGAATCGGGTAGTAGTGTTCATGTTTCCTAGAATTTTAAAGCTGTGATCCTTTTTGCATGTAAGAATCAGCTCTTTGGTTAACGATGAATGTTCTAAAATGAAAGCGGATTAATCTTTTGTATTTGGGTGTATTGTACTTTCCTTAAAGATTGATCTATCATTGTTACGTATTGTTAATCCATGATTTATGAAATTTACTTAACACGCATTTGGCTGACTTTTTTTATCCTTCATGTGTGCATACACTGGAATCAACTGTTTGATCGATTGCCACCTAGCCTGGCCTCGAGGGCTGCAAATTCTCAGAAGTGTCTTGTAACACTAGCATGGTCCGTCCTAAATTAATGATAAGTTTTTTCTCCCGTTTAATTGCAGGTCAAATTGAATGACATGCACCTGGTTCGTCATCCATCCGGCTCGACGTTGAAGCTAAGCGGATCTACAAGACCTACCCTTTCCCAATCCCACAACTTCCTAGCATGTGAGGCGGATCAATACATTTTCGCGTTAACGTGTTTTTTTTGGCACATCTGGTGGGACCACTGTGGTCATGGTGACCAAAGGCAATGAGGTCATCCTCAATGCGACTCTTGAAGATTTCATAGAATTGATAGGGACGTCATCACTATGGGTGATCCTTATCGATAAAATCCGTCCGCCAATTAAGACACAAAAAGAGGAAATTGGCAAACTTAAACACAAATGCATTTACTATTAACCAAGTTCTACATGTATTTGGCGAATATTGTTTTGCATTTCATGAACACAAATACATGGATAATTTCACCCTAAAGGCGCTTTCTCAAGCCGAAATGAAAAAAACAAAGATACGCCAAGGCGGTGGACGCTGCTTAGCCACAACACCGGCGAGGCGGTGGCATTGTTCCGTGCAACATCAGTGTGACCGCAACTCGTGGCAAACTTAGCCTATAGAACGGCCTATGCTTGTGTATAAATAGAGGGGTATTCCCGCCTCTTCAACGCACACTCTACTTGACAATCCACTTGAACTATTTGATATTTTTGTACTATAGTTAATAGCTTTAGTTTGGAATATTCTAATTATACGGTTTGGTATAAATTTAATTAATTTTGATATATTCTATATAGAAACTTTGATACCAATTTAATTAATTTTGATATGTTCTATTTATGCATTTTGATATAAGTTTGGTGATATCATCACCAAGGTTTGTATATATAAATTCTGATATATTGTATTTTACGTACTTTATTTGATATGAATTTGATGATATCAATTTGAATTTTATCATATAAAATTTGATGAGAAAATATTTATTCAATCGCATACGACACTAAAATTAATAAGAACACCACAAAGCTTTTTTGTACCCCCACGATGTTGGAGCTAGCAGCTAGGTCAACAGCTCTGCGGGAGTTGTGCTCCGAACCTCTTGGCAAGCAACTGTACGGGCCCTACGCACACATGTTCCATCTAAAAACAGCTGCAGCATGCTTCAGGGCGGACGCTAGCAAGCTAGCGGGAAACATGACTGCTAGCAACTCTCAGCAGGCCAACATGCACAGCAGCAGCACGTAGCAAGCCAGAGCTAGCCGGCCTACTTGGCACAACACCACCAGTAGACCCAGCAGCAGCAGATTTGGGGTTGCGAACGATGTGGAGCAAGGGATGCGGGTTTCCCTTCTAAAAAAAAGCAAGGCATGTGGGTGCGCGCAGCAACCCGTAGGCACAGAAAGGCATGTAGGACGCTCGCGGAAATCCACGCCAGTGTCGCCGTTGTGAAATTTCTAATTCTTCTTAGGGTCGACAAATCCCTAGTTGTCGCACTAGTACACGAGGGACCTTTATACCCTCGCTGATCTGCTCCCGGTTATGCAACCGGGAGTAGGAGTTGGAGAGTAAAGGTTCTGAAGTCGGGAATAGAAGTTCGTTTTTTATTCCCGGTTGGAGATACCAACCGGGACTAAAGGTCCTGCCAGGCACGTGACCAGCCAGGGAACCTTTACTCCCTGGTTGTTATTTCCAACCGGGAGTGAATGATTGTTTTTTTGTAATTTCATTTTTTTAATTCCTAATTTGTTTTGGTTTCAATTAATTCATGATTTATTTTTTCATTTAATTCTAATTCAAGATTTGTTTTGGTTTCAAATTAATGTACACAATTATAATGCATGTACACATATATAATTAACTAGGAGGATACCGCGCGTTGCGGTGGTCGGCTGGGTATTTTAAATTTATCGCAGAATTATCCATTCATTAGGATTACTTTATGCATGTCGGAAACACACGTAGTAACAACAAATTTGAATGCATGAAATATAGTATATACTCATTGGCATAAGGATTATTTAACCTTATGTTTAAACTCCAAGATGAACAAACTCGAATAGTAATACTTAGACATGCTCGACTGTTGACAACGTATAGTAGTGTATAAATTTTGATACAAATCTCATTTATAGCAACAAAAAGTTCAAAGCACACCTAAACTTCGCTTCCATTGCTATTGCTTGTCCTCATCTTCTTGCTAGTGGACAAATAAGTTGCCTTATACTACAAAGAGAGTGAAAGCATGAACACACAATGCAATTAAGAAAAAGTTTGCATTAATGTTACTGAAACTATAAGAAACACATATTAAATTAGCAACAGTGGTGAGAGCAAAAGGGAATATCCAAACACCATCTGAATGCCACCATGGAGCTGGAGGACAGGTGAGTAGGTATAAAATTCACCTTGAGGGGTTGTGTTGGTTATTTCTGCAAAAGTATCTCCACCACGGGTATTGTTTGATGGAACTATGGATGTCGATGTGGTGCCCAAGGCTTTCACAAAGAAGACATTACAGTAAGATAAATTTCTTTAATTCAATTCTAATATAAGTAAATCTGAAATATCACACCAACTATTGAATATGACATGCAAATATGTTCCATCATGTTTCTTTACTGAAGCCTAAACCCTGAGTTACAAAGGAATGTACTGAGAAATAAGCCACTTTAGCCTGAACTATGAAGCAGTATTTCTAAATCACATCCATGGTTAACATTTCAAATGAATTAAAGTTTCCATTTTTTCAAAACAACTACTTGATGGTACAGTAGGACATTGCAATTGAATTAAAGCCATACATTTTTCATCATATAGCAAATACCCCCGGGCAACATACCGTGAACAACTAACCTAGTACTATATAGCTGTGTTTTCCCTACCGATAAAAATCTCGGTGGTCAGCGATAAACGGAATATCTATATAGAAATTTATCGGCGATAGAAATAAAATAACATTTAATTTAGAACAAAATTTAGACAAAAAATAACTCATTTAATTTAGAAAACACATAGATCATTTCTAAACCATTTAACACGAAAAACAAAATAAAACATATTATCAATTGCTTATTCAATGAGCAAGACAACAACACGGCTTAGTGTGTTGATGGTGGCAACTTGAACCTAGAAGAGAAGAGGAGAGAAAATGAAGCATGAATTAATTGGGGGGCTTTGAGGTCTGTTTGTATGGACAGATTTAAAATTTTTAAAAACGGACGATAAATGAAAAATATCGGACCCGACAACGGGAAATTTCAGAAATTTCGGATTTTCGGACCGAGATTTCAGCCAAGCTATATAGATACTTATGGCAAGACGAAGGAAACTACAGCATGTTCATGAGTTATGATGTCTGCAAAAGGATTCATGGAACCAATAACGACAACAGTTATCTTCACCAAAAAAAAACATAACGACGACAAAAGTTAAGCTATTGTCGGAAATGTGACAGGTATGGTTTCAGAGGATGGCATATAACTGGGAAATGTGACAGTAGGTATGGTTTCAGAGGAGGCATATAACTGAATGCATTGTGATTGTTGAACAATGATTAAGCTGAAATTGTGAATGCAATGCAAAGAAAGTTACAACACCAGGTATGTACCTCTTGTCAACGTTTAGGCGAACACTATCTTGGCGTGATGGATCATACGTGCTCCTGAAAGAAAGCTCCACTTGGTCTTCCCTTGAGGTCACAACATTGAACTCGGTACTGTCCAACCTGTAGAAATATATGACACATCAGATACTTATTACACACCAAAATAAACAGTTATCTGCAGAGCATTGCAAATACGTTATATATTCTTGAGATCTGCTGAACTGGAAAAACAAATCCTCTCTATATCGTCATTTGCCTTTGACATGTTTCTGAATGCAGATGAGGGTTTTAGTCAGCCCTTGTGCTCTTTGCAAGCATGCGCAATCTTCTCTGTCCGGAAAATATAAGTAACTAACGTAGTAAATAAGCATCATCGATCAGCAACACACTTTTGAATTTGAAACAGTGTGTCGCAGACAGGACAGTGATCAGCAGTTCAGTTGAGCGCGCGCACACACACACACACCAAGGGCATGCTGATGAGTTTAGAGTAAAAGATTATTCAGCAGCACTCACATATCAATCATTCCTCTTGGATGACCGGAGCCAGGGTAGTTCCAGACTTGGCTGAAATCTCGGTCCGGAAAATCCGAAATTTCTGAAATTTCCGTTTACGGTCGGGTCCGATATTTTTCATTTATCGTCCGAAATTTTTAAAAATTTTAAATCTGTCCATACAAACAGACCTCAAAGCCCCCAATTAATTCATGCTTCATTTCTCTCCTCTTCTCTTCTAGGTTCAAGTTGCCACCACCGTAACACAACGCTCAGCCGTGTTGTTGTCTTGCTCATTGAATAAGCAATTGATAATATGTTTTATTTTGTTTTTCGTGTTAAATGGTTTAGAAATGATCTATGTGTTTTCCTAAATTAAATGAGTTATTTTTTGTCTAAATTTTGTTCGAAATTTTATTTCTATCGCCCGATAAATTTCGATATATCCGATATTCCGTTTATCGCTGACCACCGAGATTTTTAAAATATCGGTAGGGAAAACACAGTTCCAGACCACCAGTACCTGCACACATTCATGCAACAGAGAGTTTAATTTATTTTCCATTATATCGTCAATATATCCATTTATTTTCTGAATTTCTGAATGAACATTATAAATAAAATAATCTACTACAAAGATTTTCTGGAAACAATAAGAGTACCTTTAGGGATTGTGTTGGTGATGTCTGCAAAAGGATATCTACCACGGGTGGTGTTTGATGGTTCCATGGATGTAGCCCCGGTGCCGTAAGATTACACAATTAAAGAACGCTTCACAACAACAAAGATAGGTTGCAGGATTCAGCATACAATCGCTTGTTCAAAAACAAAGTAATCTACTACACCTAGAACAAACCACCTTTGAACCCTAGGCTGGACAGATGGAGGACGGCCGTTGTGAGCTAGAGAGGAGGCTGTTCACGGAGGCCGTCGTCGAGCTCCGATGATGCGTGCGGTGGAGGAGGACGGCGACGTGGGTTCGAAGGAACACGGTGTCCTCCGGGCGATGGCGTGCCTAGGGGATATGAACAGATATGAAAACCACCTGATTTGATTTGAACACACGAAGCAAATGAAATAACATATATATCGATACATCAGTGTCCAACATTGAGATCTATTATTAAATAATCTAATCTAACATCTAATGGCGGCAGAGGAAGAGGATCAAAATGATGAACTGATCTTGAGAAGGTGTTCTCCCTAGGATTGAAAATACCATGAAGCAATAGATCTCTTTTAATTTCACTATGCTCATTTTTTCTGACACGATAGACCAAAGAACCTGCCTGTACATTTTGTCACTGCCTTTTTTTGACAAAATATACACATCTTGCAATCAGTCAATTTGGTTGCATCATCTTAGACAGGAAGCACTTCCAGTAAACCGAAAATTGACAGATGTATTGGAAAATAGGGAGGACTGAGAAAGAAGAGGGATGTGAACATACCAATGACCAAGAAACCTGACCAATCTTCTTCTGAAACCATCTAATTCTCCAATGCAAACTGGCAGCAACAAATTTTTTCATCGAGAGGGCTTGGATTGGCAAAAGGCTAACCAGATGTCACCTGAGACTCTGAAAACAAAAGAAAGGTGAAATAATACCAATAGCCAATATGAACCTGACCTCTTCTACTGCTTCTGCCACACAACCACCGCCACCTAGCATTAGCTTCTTCCATAACATCAGCTATCTACAGAATTGGACAGAACACTACATTGATCAAACATGACATACATATATGATAGTCAGAAAGCTCCAGACCTGTAGACCTGTAGCAAGCTTATGCAAATTATGGTAGTATAGGATATCAACGCTCATGAAGAAAAATCAAAGCACTCTGCAATCTCTTTTCTAGGAGACAACTGAAACTTGCATTTTCTAACTTTCTAAATTTCTAATAAATGCAATTGCTTTCCGATGACATTTGACTCAAATTGACCTGAAATGCTCTCTACTACCTTGAAAGTCCATTGTATTCTTTAAACTACATGATTTGAGGCGTGCACAAATGTAAAATTACGGGGCCATAAAATTTGATGGACGCGATGTAGTCATGTAGATGAGTTCCATGTAAGGAATAAAGTGGTACAATATGTGCCACAACAGTAATACAC
>JADLZK010000695.1:0-122985 GCA_015847255.1 Hyparrhenia diplandra
ACTGTTGTTTCCTAGTGGAATCTGCATGGGAAATGCCGATTGTCCTCAAGTTGCCTCATCGCATTGAGGTCTTCAGGGTTGACACCGGGAGCAACCTGCTCGAACGTGTGAAGAACCTTGGCAGCCGAGCCCTCTTCATTGGCGACTGCAGGTGCCTGTCCGTGGATGCTGACAAGTTCAAGTCCGTGGAAGCCAACATCGCCTACTACGCCATGGAGGAGTCGTGGTTCGACGGTGTGTGCATAGCCTCAAGGGATGAGATGAAAGTGAGGGCAGGTGGATTCTTTCAACCCCATCACCCTCTCTCGCCGACCCTCCTTTCTCGTTCATTTCCTCTGCTGCTATAGTTTCAAGGCCTGTTTCTCTCAGCTTGGGTGGCATCAGATGTTTTTTTCATTTTGAATAGTTGGTGCATGCACCAGGATTGGTCAATGAGCTTGGTGGCTCCTATAACTCTAAATGATGACTTCTTTGACATTGAGGGTCCTATTTGATTTATTTGATTATATACTTTGCTCCTATTTCATTTCCTCTAGTGGAATGCTGTTCTTGAATGTTATATAGATATGACTTATATGTTGTCTCTATCTGCATCAAGATGATGTTGTAGCTGATAATTTATAGATAATAAGCCAACTAATGTTGATTTATTCGCTTGTCATTTTCGCGGCCGATAAGCTGGTCGATGCTGAAGTTGTTGAGAGACAATTAAAAACACTATACCATGGCCGATAAATGTAATCTTGTACCCATAGCAGA
Source organism: Hyparrhenia diplandra (assembly GCA_015847255.1). Lineage (NCBI taxonomy): Eukaryota > Viridiplantae > Streptophyta > Magnoliopsida > Poales > Poaceae > Hyparrhenia > Hyparrhenia diplandra. The sequence goes on from JADLZK010000695.1 coordinate 760, forward strand.
AAATGTTGCCTATTTTTCATCATAATTGAGTTTTTGTTTTTTTTAATTCAAGCCATTACAATTATAGAGTTTGGAGAACTATGTCTATTCTAAAACTTACCACTACAATTCCCTGGCCTTCCTACTCCTTTGCCATTTTCTACGTGAACCTAGTTGCTTGGGCCCATTGTTAAGTTGTTAGAATACGCCATTCCATATGGACGCAAATGCCCCCCGCCTACGTGGTATAAATCCCCTTGCCCCATCTCCACCATCCCATTTCGTTCCCCGCCGCTCCTCTTCATCTCCTTCCTCCTTGAAAACCCTAACCCTAGACTCCCCCCACCGAAGACGCATTGCCATGGCAAGCTACGGAGCTAAGACAGTGGAAGTGCCGTGGTCTCGAGAGGTGGGGCCGGCAAGATCCATTGGAGGAGATGCGGATCCGCTAAGGCAACATGCGTGGCGAAGACGGAGGATCATGGGGTAGTAGGTAATGTGCGCACATCCCTTTTCTTGGTGTGAACATGTAGTGTAGTTGTTATGTGCTTGCCTATTTAGACTTTGATTTCACTTTCGATTTGATTGTTGGCAGGAATGGTTTGTTTACTATAGAGGTTAAAGTCCATGCTTTCGCTACAAAAAAGACTCGAGGGTAGGAAATCATACACCAAAGCCACTATGATTAAGCCGCTTAGGAGTTTGGGTCATTAACACTTGGACAACTGATGTCAAGTATTGCAAATTTATTGAATGTGCGCTCTAACCAGTTACCCACGTTGTGGTTATTTGACAAAAGACTGAATGAGGATGTCGTGTTAGTTAGTGAAATTCAGATGCTTGATGTTTTTGAAATGTATAAGGAAGAGATGTGTTGTCAGCTTGTAGTTGGAGTGTTTGATAAGTCAGTTTGTGATGGTGTTGAGTTTGTTAAACTACAACCTTTATATTTTATTCGCCCTTGCGTGTGTGTTACCGCCAATACTTGGAAGCACCAAGAAGAAAGTGAGATGCCACAAGTGTGGAAATTTTGGACACTTTGCCAAGACATGCAAGGAACTCCGAAGCTAGACAGGATGGTGCGATTATTGCTACACCAAATAAAAGGTAAAACTTCGTTGTTTTCAATTTGTATCTGCTAACTAAATAGTGGTATAAAAAAACAAATATGTTAAGTTTTAAAAGTATGTTTGAATTTATGTTGTGAAATGTACCCAAACCAAAACAAGAAGCTAGACCATCTCAAGTAAAGAACAAGAAGACAACTAAGAAGACTCCTAAGAAAAGCGACACCAATGAAGAAGAAACTATAGAGGAATGTGGCAGCTCCATCAAATGTTCCTAAAAGATCGACGGATGTGCTGAGTGATGGGGATAAATCCACCACCATCTTATTTTGTGAGTTGCATGTAATGGCGGATGGCATGCGTAGTCAATAATGGCCTTGATGGCTTGTAGTGAACAATGATTTTGAACCTCGATGTATATGGCATCAACCATCAACAAATTATTTTGTGGACTTGTTATATGCAATGGTCTATATGCCTTTTTGAACATGCAATTTGTGAACCTGATCTATGAACAAAATGGTAGATTTGGTCTAGTTTTGTGATTTTAACCCGCGGATGGTCTATATGGCATATATATGGTATATGTGGTATTTTTTGAACTTATGATGTCCTATATGGCATATATTTCTCTTAGAACGTAAGATGTGAATTCATATCATACATTCATTTAATGTTAATTTTGTAGTAACATACAACCACATCCGTACATTTGGGGCCTTAGTCTTGATCTAGAGGAACCTTTGAAAATAATCCTTGAGTGGCTCACTTTGGTCTTGCCTACACCGAAACAGTCCGTGGAGGTCACGACTAAATTTTGTGCCCCTTAAAGTTGGCTAGTATCTTGTCCTCGTAGGTTTTCCCAATAATAGATGGTGCTGGATTTCAGCATCGAGTACCAAGCCAGGGCATCTCCTTCTATGGCAATGATGAATAACTTCGCTAGTATTGCCTCGTCCCCTCTGACAGAAGCTATTGTCGTGAGGCAGTTGCGTGAGGCTTGTATGGGCGGGGGGCTAGGGAGCCCCCCGTATCCCCTCCCGATAAAGGGGCAACTACGTAGGCTTGTACTTCGGGGCTAGGGAGCCCGTTGTATCCCCTCCGATAAAAGGTGACCTTGGGTCAAATGTTCTACACTCGTGGAATGTCGTTGCTTGGGTCCTGGCTAGGGCTTCAATGGTGACCGACACCGCGAGTGGAGGCATTGGTCTGAGGGTTGGCTAAGCGGGGGCATGGATCGAGACGGCGACAACTAGCTACAAAGGTGGTGTTGGAGAGGTGGTTGCATGCTCAATCTATGCTTGAGCAAAGCCATTTGTTGCCCGACCGAGACCTATTATTGCGGTCTCCTCGACTCCGCATATGCGGCCGCCACTCTATCCCTCCCCGCCAAAGGCTTTGGAGTAGTGCTTGCAACCGGAGGAGATCCGTTCGGGTTCAATGGCAGAAGCACCACCACCTCCGTGGTTGTTGGTTCCTAGGTGGCCGTGAACACCGCCTTTTGCGTGGCTTTCGGCTAGGTAGCATTTCCGCTCTCGGCGCAATCGGTGTTGGTATTTGTTAACGCACCGAAAAAAATCAGCAAGCACACGGATACCGATGTAGCCTTCACCTAATTTCAAGGTATCGATTTCCACGGGGAACGTGAAGTGTACTAATCAAAAGTCAAAGCCATCTAAGGATAACTAAATATTTTTGGTGGAAAGAAAGAATAGGTTTCTAAGTCTCTAATTGATCTAAAAATTAAAGATACTCCAAGGTTTACTTATTTTGGGATGTCAGAACACTAGCCACAGAAAGGGGTGAGAAAGGGGCTAGGAAGCTCCAACTAAAGTCCTACAAACACCAACCCGAACGTGGTGGAATACGCCGGCCGTGGTCTGCCACCACCTAGGGCTACCACAAACTATCTGTGGGATTGGATACAATTCCAGGTAACCACTAGACTAAGCACTACGCCTAATCTAATAATTACTACTCTAGCATTGCAAAGACTAGAACACTTGATGCAAGCGAGAATCAAATAAAATAAATTGAAAGTAAATACTGAAGTAAAGTAAATAGAGAACTTAGAATAATAAATGAAGAACCCGAATTAAATGAAGAAGTAGATCCGTAGAAGACAAAGCTTGAGGAGAATCCGATAAACACGGATGCTCCCGCTAATCTCTCACCTCTCCTCTCTCTCTATTTTTTAGATTAGATCTAATGAGAACTAATATTTTATCGATAACTAGCTAAGAGGTAGATCCATACAAGGGACACCTCTCGATCCAAAAAGAGAATAATGAATAATGAATTCTAGCTAATGAATTCTAGGGTTTCGTGGGTGAGGTCTGCCCTTTGTATTTATAGTCCCGAAGCGATGAATATGAGCCCTTGGATCAAACCGACCTAAAACCGACTTAAATCTAGTTTGGAAGATCCCAAGTGCTTGATCTAGTTTGGATTGCTATCAAGTGACAAGTATAACATTGGCAAGATAACCCTTATACTTCATGAGGAGTGAAAAGCTTGTCATTAGATCAAACCAGGCTTGGAAGCTAAGACAAATCATTTTAGTTCAAGTCATCAAGAAAGAAACTTATGGAAACAATCTAGTTCAAGAATTTGTTATAATTCACAAATCTTTCAAGTGGCATCCACATTGCAAGTCTCAAGACGTGTCTAGAGTATCATCTCATCTACATATGATATTTCTTCATGTGATATTCATGTTCTTTCAAGTGATATCTAGTACATCAATTGGTGGTTCCACAAGTGATCCTCAACTTTAAGTGATAAATTCAAATCAAGAAAGCTACTCACCAACAAGAATTCAAAGGGATTGACATATGCTTTGACATAGGGGATGAGCCCCACTGGAACGTATCAAGGTCAAGGATCTTCCTAGTGACCTACATGTGGCATTTCAAGGTGGTCTTTATGCTTCCGCATGTGGTCATTACAAGTAGTGTCATTCTAACATGGGTGGTGTCCATCAATAATGAAGATTTAAGAATTATCTACCCTAGTATGGGAAAAATGGCGGACTGTCCACGATTCATTTTTCGGAGGCGAACTAGTTTTTGCTGGTTCTGTTCGGTGGTCCGGAGTACAACGGCCTTCCCGGTAGCAAGTTCCTCTCAGCTATATATATATATATACTTCCAAAGCCAAAGCCATGTTTCTGGTGCAGGGGCTCCGGCTAAATAAAATCGTTTGGTGGAAACGACTATGGACACGTTGATAGCAACGGCTGGCTTGAGTCTGTTGTGTTGAGAAAAAGAACAGTATATTTGGCTATGGCCCAATGAAGCAACAGCAAGGATTTGCTTTGGCTTCGAGTTGAGCATGCAATCCTTCGTTCCGATCTACTACTTTGATTTTAGTTACTATATACTAGTACTATAATATAATATTGGAAGATGAAATGCGACAGAAAAGAAGTCTCCAGAAAATGTGTTGAAAATTCGGAAGCAATATGTTCCATTTATTTGTGATGCATTAATATACTCTTATATATAGATCGTTAAAGAACTTTACTTTTGGTCCTCATATAGAGTACTAAATCTTTTACCGAAATTGTTCCATTTAGTGCTAATCGTCCGTGTAACGCTGCATTGCTTCACTATCAAACTTTAAGCCTTTTGTTTTAAAAAAAACTAAATATAAGTGAACGGTTGGAGCGACTTACCCGTCATTACATAACTAGTGTGTCAAGCACTTCCTGCTTGGGGCTGGGCTGCAGTACGTACCAGTACCAGTAGGTCACTGGAAGTTTAAAGCTGATGACCAACTAGTCAAATCAGACTTTTAAAATACTAAAACATCTTTCCTAAAGAGAAGTACTAATACATCAATTTTTGCTTTCACGAATTGGCTGGTACTTGCATTCGTTTCGATGCAAGCAAAAGGATACGCAGGACTATGTTTTATCAACCGGATGAAGCAAGTGGAAATCAGCCGCGTATTTTGCCTTTGCTAGTGTAGATCTGAGGACTGAATGAAGGTAGCTTTCACGTGCAATTGAAGCACAGAGCTAATGTTGAACATATTTTTTTTAGATAATGGATTACAAAAATCCGGTCTCTACATTCAGTGGGATGTACACGACCAAAAAATACAAAAAAGAGACAGAAAAAATAACAAGAGAAAAGCCATAATCTTATAAATAACCGAGAACAATACAACAAACTAAATGCTTCGACCCTCTATTTGATTAACGAGGGCGTCCATGGCTTGCCCTTGACGCCGCCAGCCGGGTCCCAATTGCCGAAAAGTGCAGGGCGTGGCTAGGAGGTGTGCTTGTGTTGATGCCTCCAAGAAAGTAAATGACGCCCACGATGCCACCATCAACGAAAAGAGGAGGACGTTAATGACGCCTCCAAGGGGGAAATGACGCCGACAGGCCATCGCCGCCGGTCCAAAGATCGCCAAAGCAGGGTTTTCACTCGTATTCCAAGATCCCCGCAAAGCACATCCAGTTTCGAACCTTCACACGACGAGATGCCGGAGATAATCGGCAAGGTCTTCACCGATGGAGCGAGGTAGCGTGAAAAGAAAACAGGGCTTACGGTGTCCTTTGGTGTGGATGTCGGAGTTGATTAGCGAGCCGCCGAGCGACGTATTCTCGAGCCGAGAGCCCGTTGTAGTTGATCCGAAAGCCCACGACTGGGAGGGCGGGTTGGACGGCGTGTTGAATAGGCGCGCCAATGCCGGCATCCCCATCCGGCACGGGGTCCAGACGACCCCCGGCCGCCGCCAGGAAATATCCTGCACCCAAGGCAACGCCCGCCCGAGTCCGCATCGCCGAGCACCACCGCACCGAGAAGAGCGCAACAGGGCAGCAGCGGTGGATCCAGTCCCGAAATACCCAGATCAGCCCGCCGCCAAACTCCTTAAACGGGCGAGGTATGCCGGGCCGCCGATCCGTCCCTCTCCACCAAACGGTGGAGAGAACGGGCCGCCGTCCGCTGCCGCCAAGTGAAGATCTCTAGTTTGGTTTTGGCTAATTAGTGACACCTAAGAACTAACCTCTCGATGCTAAGGGTTTGACTAGATTGAGATTGGTCGTGTCAAGCTTGGAGCATGGTGATCATGGAGGATGGATCAAGGTGATCCAAAAGATGATCAAGTGTCCAACTTGATGAAGCTTGAGATCAATTGAGCCCAAGGCAAAGGTATAACCATATGGCCTTTTGATTTTACACTCAAGACACCATAGAGGGTGTGAGTAATTATAGGATCGATAAGCCATACTATAAAGAGGGAAACTTATCGCACATATCGGTCCTCCCAAGTGCCTTTTTAGGTTCAAAAATTCATATGCATGCATTCTAACCTAAAGAGCTAACTCCGCACTTGACTAAAATGGTTTTGAAAATGCTAACACATGGTGTCGGGTGTTCTTCGACGTGTTGGCAACAAGAATCATGACGCAAGTCGGTTCAAGCTTACGGCTAAGAAAACGACAACACAATGACGATTTTCGCAGCTTTCGAGGCAAATCGACTCTCGACCGTAGCACGCCGAACCGACCGGACGGTCCGCCGGGTGCTTCCGATCGAGTTCAAAGAAGCATGTTTTTGGGGGTCTCGGCCAGGATTGACCGGACGCACTCCACCGGAAGCACCGACGGACGCATGACTCGGGGGTCACCAGGCCGCTCTTCTTGTCCGGTGTGATCGATTTCCGATCGACCCATCGACCGACTCACCGGGCGAGTCCGTCGGGCGTCGGCCGTCGAAGACAAGATGTTTTGCCCCAACGGCCACATTTCGTGATGGGGGCTATATATACATGTTTGGCTGCCTCTTGCTCTCCCTCTTGGTCATTTGAATCATTCCTAACTTCCTAGAGCTGAGCAACAATCCTCCTCCTCTCTTATTCTCAATTGTGAGCTTCATTCTTGAGAGAAGAGTTGATCCAAGTGCATTTGCATCGAGTTCTTGCATCTAGAGGCACTTGGGGATCATTTGTGAGACGGTTGGTTTCCTTTTGCTCTTGGAGACACCGCTCCTAGCCGACTTGGTGAATTGGTGGAGTTGTTGGCAAGAAAAGGTGATTCTTCTTGGCCACCTCCGGTGATTTGTGAGAGGATCACGCACTCCTCATCGGGAAGACAAAGTGCAAGGAATATATTGCTCGTGTCTTGGGTACCTCACTTGTGAGTGGTGGCTTGGGGCTAGCAAGTGCACCGCCCAGCTCAAGCACCATCCCTATGTTGGTCGGCACAACCGGAGACTAGCTCGTCGGTGAACAAGTGAACTCTGGGTGAACAAATCGACGTGTTCATTGTCTCGGTGATTGGCTCTTCATCATATTGTGTTTGATTGTTCATCCTCTCCATTGGTGATTGGTTCATCCCTCTACACGCCGGTATATCGTGCTCGATCACTTGCATTTACTTTTCTAGCTTATTTTGTGTAGAGAGCTAGCACTTGCTTGTGTAGTTGTTCTTGCTAGCCTAAGGATCATATCTAGGATTGTTCACTAGATCGAGTAGTGACATAGCCATTGTGTGACTTAGAGATCATAGAAACATTTAGTCTTGTCACTAAGAGGCTTGCAAGACCACTAGAGCTAGTGCAAAACCGCTTAATCGCCTTTTGTTATTCTAACCGTTTGTTTAGTTGAGTTTGTAGAAAATTTTTATAGGCTATTCACCCCCCTCTAGCCATCTAGGACCTTACACAAGCCCACCGAGGTGCGAGCCAAATCGCCGCCGCCAGCCGCCACCGTAGCACCGCTAAGCGTAAACGCCGCACCAACCCTAGGTCGGTCCGCCGCTGGTCGATCCGCCGCACCAACCGCTGGGAACACCGCTGAAGCATGATCCGCCATGGGGGAGGCCGGATCCGCCGCGAGGAGCCGGATCGACCTCACGCCCTCGCAGCCACCGGCGCCGAAGGAGCGAGGGGAGGGAGGTGGAGCCGAGAGGGGAGGAAAGAGGGGACAGTGGACGGAAGGAGAGCGGGGGGCCGACAACGATCACTTAATTTAATGACACTTGGCGGCAGCGGTCCTGGGTTGGCGAGGTGGGGAGGAGGGGCCTTGTGGCGGCGCGGTGGGTTTCCCTCGAGTCGCCCTCAAGGGAGACGACGTGAGGGATGGTATGTTCGTTTCGACACCTTAATGTTGAATTGAACATATGAAGCATCACAAAATAACTAAAGAAATCGTCCCATTTCTCCAAGTTTAAATGGAAGAAGCATTCATGTATTTCATATATTCATTAGAGAAAATAGTACGTTGCACCAAACGGCGATGCTTGCATTCACCGAACGCCATGTTCACTTTCGTATCAAGTTATTGTTACTACATTACAAGATATATTTCACCCACTTTCTATTGTCACTCAATTTGTCAGTAGCACTCTCTTTGTTCTTACAGAAAACAAGATCACTAGAAGCTCCCCTGCTCATCCTCTTCCGAAACCTCTTTATGAACATGTCACAAGCATGGTCAATCTCATCATCCATGTTGAACTCCAAACCTTCCACCTCCCGGTTGCTTCTCGATGATGTCGATGACGGAGGGCTCTTCATGCACATCAAGAGTACCCCCGATCATCATGGTGGCCTTCTTCTTCATCATCATCATCGTCATAATATTCGCCATTGAACAATGAGTGTGTCCGGGGGTAGTCATGATCATCTTCTACAAACATCGCCACCCGGAGAGATCAATCACACCATCTTGTTGATCATGATCAGTATTAGTAGCTACCTCATCCTGGATCCCCGCAGCTACCTTCTGCAAGACAAGCGCCTTGTCGTCGCCATACTCCAACCTGGCCTGATTCACCCGGTCCGATGACACCAGCGCATGTATCCTGCGAGAGATTGTCCGGACCGTTGCTATCTCGCGGCGGAGCGAGGCTAGGATGAAGAGCTTTTTTCTCAGGGTGTCAGTCTTGCTCTTGAACACAGTAGCCGCCTTCTTCAGCAGTTCAGGGGCCTTGAAAATCCTCATCTTAGAGTTGGTGGAGAGCTAACAATAATGCTGCTTCTCAAGGATGGTTCTAAGGCTCTGTTGTGGCTGAAGTTTTGCATGAGTAGTAGTGAGTTGCAGAGAAAGGACTATGAGACAGTAGGTTTTAGAAGCACGGGCCTTGCCTTGATGCCAAATGAGGTGTACTTATAGCCAAGAGCTAGTTAGGTGGTCACTAAACGCCGAACTGTGCAGTTCTCTCCTCATGTCAATATCAAGCTTTTTGCAGCTCAAAGCATGAAAAGAACACTTGGAGAAATCAATTGGTATGTGGAGTAAGCACTGCAATTAAGAACGATATATCGATAGTGGAAGCAAGCTAGAAGGGTTCATAAGGGTGGCATATGTGTTAATGAATGGATAATTTTACTGGTGGACACCATTTTATTGTGTAGCATTTGTCCATGTACATCAATCAAAATTATCTTTGCTAATGAACATTTTTGAAATGTGATAATTTCCCATAGGATACCCAGGCCGATTACTAATCCTGCTCCTGCCAGTAATGATACGTTGGATAGCATGTGACTACAACGGAAAGTTTGTCTTTTCACTAGTTCCCTTCCTCATCCATAATTGAAAAAGAAATTGTATAATAATTATGGGTCCTGCAACAAATGACCGTATTTCATTGGCACAAACAAAATTTTAGGGGCTCCATCGACAAATATCACAATTGAATGAAGTCCACTAACAAAATTACCCAAAGAGCGTTTTTGGTTTGGATGTTTTCCTCCATTATCGATTCCGAGCGGCACCTCATCACTTTATTTGTTGTTTGGTTCCGACTTCCTGTGTACCGGTTGCCATGGTACCTGATATGGGTCTTTTAGGCTAGTCTCAATGGAGGGTTTCACCTCTTGGTTTCCAATGAGTAACACCACCACTCATGAAACAGTGAAATAGGGTTCCTCCACAATTTAATTCGTACTGTTTCACATATGTATTTTATCCATTTGTGGGACCCATGTTTTGTTTCTTCCCCGAGCTGCTTCCTGGCCCTGCTCACGCCATGATGTCCGCCACACGGCGACGAGCCTCAACGAGGGCGCTATGCCCTGCAGCACAACCGCGCGCCGCGCCCAACGAGGCGGCTGCGAGATGGAGGCACACGGGCGACGAGACCCTCCCGCGCACAGCAACCTGCTACCTCCCAATGAAACGCCAAAGCGCCTCAATGCGGGTTTCATCCAGTTTTCACGGCGTGGGAAAAGTCGCTCGACGAAGTTTCACCGGGTGAAACGTAATTCCTTCTCTCTTCATCGCTTTCATGCAAAAAGTCCAGATCTGCTTGATGTGACACCCTATTTAATGTGCATAAAACGCGGGTGAAACCTCCATTGAGACTGAACTTAGAATCTCAATACCGCACGGAGGAGGGCTGGAAGGAGGAGGAGGAGGAGCGGCGGGTTGGGGAGGGCGTGGCGGCGCAACGGCGAGGGCGAGGGTCCGCGCGCGCAAGGGCCGGCTTCGTGATTTCGAAATTTTTTTTCTCCTACCGTCAATCGATCTCGGGGGTGGGGGCCGCGGTGGGTTGGGGAGGGGGTGCGGAGGGGTAAGGTTGGTGCCGGCCGCTGCCACACCATGCAAAGCTGTTCCTGAACTCTCTGCGATATAAGGAAGTGCGCACCGGCAAGCACCAACGCATGGAGTTAATTATTATCACACATCTTGCTCCATGACAAAAACTACCGTCCCAACCAAACAAAAGCTGCTAAATATTGCAGTGTAACATGTAGCGGTGTGAGTTGCTTACATTGCTTTTGCCATCCAAAAGTAAAACCAAATGCACCTAAGTTCATAGTGACAGAATGTACGACATGAGTTCATATGTGCTGATGCCAAGAAGGCCTGCACTTGTAACTGAGCATATGTACTGCGTTCCTAAGAAAAGTTTTTGAAAAAGGACACGAAAAGAAAAGTGTACTCTAAGTCACGGAATGAAGTGCACCTGCCCCAGGGTGAAGATTGGTCCGTCTGATAAAATAAAATAAAATAAACCGAATTCTTTGTTAATTTTGTGCACTAATAAGTAGCCGGTGATGGCCACTGTCATTAACGGACAAGCGGCCAAAGGGTTCGCTTTTTGTTTTCTTGGCGCTTCCGTGTGATTCATGCCCAATTGGGCAGGCTTTTTTCTCTATATAGTTGTAGGTGCAGTGGTGTACACTAGACAACTGAACGGTTCTAGATGTCTCTGTGTGCGGGTGTGCTTCGCTGCTTGTCAGCACCAAAAGTAAAACAGCTTGGGTGCAGGATGGGAACTTTTGTCTTATACTATGGTAAACTGGCGATCGACATGCAGTGGAGTTTTAACTGGTTTCAGAGCTCTGTTTTTTCTCCTCTCAAACTAGCACAATATTTGGGACATCATAAATGTGGCCATGTGTTCTACTACTGCAATAGGAACAATAAACATGATGACAAGCAAATATCAATAAAACTGAATATATCATATTCACTAAGAATATGGAATTGTGGGTAATTTATTCAGAATTCCATGTCTAGGTATGTTTTACAGAGCTGTGGAGCAGCAAAAGAGGTGCTCTGAATCTCCACCCCTGTTTATACTACAGCTCCATAGAGTTTTTGGAGTTGGGGTGTTTGGCTAGAAATTTAGATGGAGTTGCTAGAATTCAGCTTTTGGATTTTGGAGCCATGTCAAACACCCCTAAGGACTCCATTAGTGATTAGAGAGTAGCAAGTGTGCACCCACTCATCTCACTGGACTAGGGTAGATCAAATGCAAGTTTGTGTGATCGGCATATCCTAGATGGTTTGGTGGTGATTGGAAGTTTGGTGATCACTCGTTTGAGATCAGTGACCCAACTCATATTGTGAGCAGTTTTGGGCGACTCACCGCGTGTCAGAATGACAAACAATTAGCACGTAGAGAGCACTTTCTCTTACGCGGATCAAGGGAGCTATAGCCTTGCACGACCAACGAGGTCGTGGAGAGTGCATCTTGATCTTTCAAGCCCAAATTCACTTCCACTTTGGGGCATTTTGATCCTTTCACTAGCATTTAATATGTGCCTTAGGATTTATTCAATTTAGTTAAATTTAAAATGGGCAATCCCAAATTAAATCCAACAATGATCTCTCATGATGCACTAGAAATTAGTTTGTGTTCTGCTTAGCCCAAAACTTCAAGTTATTTGTGAAGTTTGTACATGAAACTTTTCAAATTTGACCTACAATATGGCTATTTGATCACATGTCCAAAACTTCTGATGTTCACCTAAGTGGTGATTTCCACAGTTTTTTTTTTTTAATTAATTAGAGCCTCAAAATTAAATTTTATTTCCTCCAATCTTCATACTATCTTTAGCCCAAAGTTAAATTGTATGATGTGCACTGCAACTTTCATGCTCCGACTTGGTAAATTAATTATATAAAAATTACTTTAAATGACATCTCAACTTGTCTACCTTTATTTAGTTTTCTATAACTTAGCTTTCTACCTTGGAGAAAAGTTAAAACTCCAATCACATGCATGGTGATGATTGGCTCTCCCGGATCCCAAGTTGCAAAACCCGTCGTTGGTTTTGCATCAGTTGCCGGTGGTGAATGGTGATGTGCATCCCCACCATTAACCAAAAACGTTTTTCTTGGTCGCTTCAATTCCGTGTGATTCATACACAAAAGAGATGCTACAAGTGCCCTTAGCTTTCAGAGGGAGCTTTGGGATGATACTATACTGCTGTGGTCGTGCTTCTCTCCGTGTGCGCGGGTGCTTTGCTTCTCGTCAACACACAAAAAGAAAACCAAATCGCGTCGATCGAGATATGAATATAGGTTAGAGCTGTATAGGTCATCATGCCGGCCGTTGCTTCCTGCCCTTGCACTCTCTCAAAGGTGTATCTTTGTGTGGAGGCGACTCCAACTATACACACGCGCATACTGTGGCAGCTGACAGCGACACCGAATGGCGAATGCTATAGCTATTGAAATGAAATAACCACTGGTGGTGAACTCCATTATTGACGGGAAAAGCTGCGCTAGGGACGGCGCCGCAGGGTTAACTAAGATATAATTACGCCAGTAGTAGTATATATGGAGAGTGAGACCACGTTTCTCACGATAAATGCATTTGTGATAGTTCAACTTTTCTTGAATGAAAGAAGTACTCAAGTTTTGTAATATTTTGGAAACTTAAATTCGAGGGCTTTAAAAAATATATTTGTAGCGTGTTAGATATGTGTCGAATATGTGTACAATTCCGTTGTAGTTGGATTTGTGTCGTATTATTAGGGATTAGCAATGAGAACGAGGATATAGCTAGAGTCGAACTCCGTATCATATAACAAGCCACAAGTACGAGACACTCGAATGGGATGAAGTCTTGTGCCAACCGAAAATTCAAAGCGGGTTTAGGCATATAGAATTTTGACATTCAGAACAAATGCTTATTGAGTAAACGACTATTTAAATTGTTAAATGAGGACGGCATGTGACAAGAGATTTTGAGGAATAAATACTTAAAAGATAAGACACTAGGGAACCACGTTAAAAACCGACAGATTCTCATTTTTGGAAAAGTTTGATGAATGTAAAAGACATGTTCATGGGTTTTGGTTCCTTCAAAGTGAAAGCACTTGGTTGGGAAGCAAACCTCTAAAAGATAGATAAATCGAGCATTATCTTGTATTAGGTGATGTATAGATCAATTAGTAGATTGTGTCTGGATATATATACAAAAAAAAAAATTCCATCGCTTTTTTTCAATATCGTGAAAAAAAAACAAGACTTTGTGGCACAAATCCTTAGCTCATCCCCTCTTAATATCTCATACAGACGTAATTTAGTGGGCACAAACCTAAGGGATTGGCACATAATTGTTGCTTCGGATGTGAACTTACATGAAGGAAGGGATGTTTTTGTGTAGGCGTTACATTGATCAGAATTTTCTCTGTCAAGTCCATATATGTTGCATTAATTAACAACGGAGTGTGAATGTGACAAGATAATTTGCAAATTATGGTTCCTACAAAAATAAAATATTTTTGTGGTACCTTAAGGAGGGGGTGACTTAGACTAAGGACAACCTAGTTAGACATAACTGGAACATAGACATGAATTGTTGCTTCTGTCATTGTTCAGAAACTATCCAACACCCTTGTCTAGACTGTGCTTATACCGAAGTTTTTATGGCGAGCGGTACATTTACTATTCGGATTAACAACTCCCCTGAGTATAGATGACCGTTAATGGGTGGTCAAAGAAGGGCAATAAAAAACAAAACACATTGTTAGTGAAAGCAGCATCAACTCTTTGTTGGGCAAATTTTATAACAACAAACAATGTGTATTTCGACAAATGTAGACCAAAATCATATTTGCAGGAAGATTAATGTAGACCAAATAGATTAATGTAGGAAGAAACTACACAAATAATGTTTATTTGTGTATAGTCATTTCTGGTCCACATGTATTCAGATAACCACTTCTTCTGTTTCATATTATAAGTCATTTTAATTTTATAATAATTCAAATTTCTTTAGTTTTAACTAAGTTTATAAAAAATATCATAAACATCTACAATGTCTAACAAAATTATTAGATACAGCATGAGATGTTTTGATAATGTATTTATATTCTAGATTCTAGATGTTAATGTACATATTTTTAAACTTAGTTAAAATTACAGAAGCTAAACTTACAATTTGCAACATATGGAGTAGCAATTATGAAATTTTACTTAACGCAAGGGTAACACAATTTACAATTTGGAACATACGGAGTAGTGGTTATGATACTGATGGAACGACTGATAGACGAAGACTAAAGCCGGTGAAGCATACGCTCGCGCCAGAATAAGCTTATGTGTTAAAAAACAACCAAGTTCATTTGCATTCTTCCCCAGTTAACCACTACAACGTAGGAGTAAATCTCAAGTATCTCATCCACCCTTCTATATATTGTCACTCAAATTTGTCAGTATACACTATTCGCTAATACATAGATCACTAAGGCTCCGGCTCATCCGGCTTCGGAACCTCCTAATGAACAAGTCACAAGCCTCGTCGATGTCGTCGTCCGTGTTGAACTCCAAACCTTCAACCTCCCGTTTGCTCCTTATGATCTCGATGACTGATGGCTCTTCAAGCGCATCAAGAATATCAAGATCGTCGTGGTCGTCATCATGGTCATCCTCTTCATTCCTGTAACTGTTGTCATCTTCGAAGAGGGAATTGGTCCAGTCTGGGTAGGCATGGAAATTTTCCTCAAACATGTCCACCTCAAACAGACCAGGATAAGCCCTGCTCCTAACACCATGATCAGCAGCTGGTTCCTGGATCCTCGTCACTGCCTTGGGCATCATGAGAGGCTTGCTGCGGTGCTGCACCCTAGCCGACTTCTCCCGGCTGTCCGCGACAAGCTCATGGACCTGGCGAGACATCGCCTGGACGATCGCCAACCTTCGGCGCACCGAGGCCAGAATGATGAGCTTTGTTCTTAGAGCGTCAGTCTTGCTCTTAACAGACGTCACCGCCTTCTTCAGGAGATCTGGGGCACTTTTGCTGATCCTCATATTTTGATGTGTGGAAAGCTTATGAAGCTGCTTGTCAAAGGATTTGCTTAGGATCGGAGTTGCTGTGCCTGAAGCTTTGTATGAGTCGATGGTATAACAGCGAGCTCTAGAGATGAGACAAGCTGCTTGTAGGTTTCAGAGGCATGGGCCTTGCCTTGAAGCCCCTGCCCCATGAGGATTCTTATAGGCGGTGGAGCTAGCTTAGCACTGAACTGTGCAACAACTTTTTTGGTGTGGTCATGTCAAGATCGACTTTTGTAGCATTTTGAAAAATAAATAAATAAAACCGTTGATACCTCCAAGCATGAAAGAAACATGGAAGAATAGAATAGACATGTGGACTAAGCACTAATGTGTGGGCTAGACCCATGTAATGTAAAAGTAATATGCTGATGAAATCCTAATGGCCCATGCATGTATAGCTAGAGAATAGTCATGGCAAGTTTCTTCTTCGTCTTAGTCATGGCAAGTTTCTTCTTGGTCTTAGAACACTAGCCACTAGCCAGCCATGGGATGGGGGTCGCTAATGGACGGGGGGCCGTCGGGGATGGAGGCGCTACCGATGAGGGAGGCGGGGCCCGCGATGCCGGGATGGTTCGCGCCACCGGGGAGGGATGTTGGTGCAATTGGATAAGCTAGGTGGGGCTGCCACTACTACAAATTCACACATCACTACCACCGACATCATTGTCGGAATCTAGTCCACCGGCATTTCCGACAGTGATGACCCGTTTAGGTGCGGGAAAATCAGAAAATTCATGAACTCGACCAACACCGGCAAAGTGAAGATTACATCACTACGGGTTGAATCGTTCCCCGATCTTGATGGGCATAGATCACTACTAGGTTTAAAATAAAACCGATAGCGATATGAAGACACGGAACAATAAAACAAACGATAGAAAAAGACGATTGACACGCATCAAATTAACAAATGACCGATTCATCATTAACAAACGGCAGAAACCAAATATATAGTATCTTACAAATACATAAATAATATACAATACAAGACAATTGATAAAAATAAAAAGAAAGCGGCCTAAGCCGCCTTCTTGGCCGCCCGTCTGGCCGGCTTCGTGGCGGCCTCCTTGGCCTCCTTCTCCATCTCCTCCAGTTTGGTGGGTATCCCCTCAGCGAGGATATTTCGGCCAAGGAGTCTATCTGGATAGCGTAGAAAGTTGGCCTTCCCCACTAAGGGCAGATTCACCCTTGGCAGTCCAACTTCGTCGGCCAGGCTGTTGAGCTTGTTGAGGGCGGCATTGAGGTACTCCACTGCGAACTACATCTCCTCCCAGTTGGCAGCCATGTCAGTCGGCAGAGGCGGCGTCCGCGACCTGGCTGCCTGTGAACGGGTTATGGAAGAGAGGTTAGTCTTCGACAGTGGAATGACGGGTATAAATAGTAACCAGTCCGCGGTGTTTCCTAAAAGATGGCTCCTCGGCAAAACGGTGACCGGCTGCGACCAATGGACATCTCCTCGGCACTTAAAGCGACAACTAGGCTGCGGCGGCGTTTTCCAATGCACCCAATCTCGAGCCCGGGTTCGATGCCCCATCGAGGCAGCTATAATGGTTTGTTTTTACCATTTTTTCATTAAACGGTGTTCAAGTTTAGATTCGAAATCAACTTTAAACTATATTTATTTTAACTATCATATAGATATTAACATACCAAATATATTTTGCATGTATTTAATTGTAATCGCTCGTGAACTAAAAACGAAACAGAATTTGGAAAGAGGGAGCAACACACAACATTAATTTAAGATATATATATATAATATTTCATATATTTTTATAATATATATGAAAACTCAAAAAAAAAAAAAGTACAAAGTATATATCGGCCAACTCCACCACTTTTGGAGCGTGGTGATTGGCCTTCTCATCCAAATGTTTTTCCACCTTTGGCAGAAGGTCATGGCCATCCGCCAGCGACTTGAGCTGCAAGAAGGCATGCTTGAGACGCCGACGGTGAACTCCGTCTCGGCGATCTCATGCATGCGAGGGTCCACACAATTGGCGCCGCCTCCTCCCCCGTCCACCAAAACATCCGTGGCGCCCGGCTTAGGGGGGCATGTAGTCGTCAAAGTCGCCGCCGGACGCCGCCGCTTCGGCCTCGAGGTGCTGCCACCTCAAACTCCTCCTTGGTGCGCTTGTTGGTTCCTGACCTTAGGCAACCATGGTGTTGTTCATTGCTTCGAGAGTGTACGGATTAGAGTACTTTGGAAGGGATGGTCGCCATGATCGAGGGGCGTGCTTAAATAGTGAGTTAGCTGGTTGTTCACTTCCCCACAAATGCACCGTCAGTGCAACCGTTTTGAATTCGCACAATCACCGGTTGGAATTAGCACGGTCACTCGGCTGGCACTGCTTTTCCCCAGGGACAGCTGCGCTTCGAATTTCTAGGTTGTGTTTCCATGGTAGGTGACAATAGTCTCCACTCTCCACCTTCAATGATCATTGTTGAGCCTACACATGAACCGACAGTGATTAACAATATGGTGAAACAAATAAATATATTAGTTAACCTCAATTTATTGAAATCACTCCTTTTCCATTAGAGTTCAACCAACCCCGCTCGATGCCCCGCCGCCAAGTCGCCAGGATCGAAAGCTGGCCGGCAAATCTTGAAAGTTCACGAAGTCACCACAGGCGACTCCCTGTCGACGGAAACGTCGCCTACCACTTAATGCACAACGCTGGAAAATCCTGGAATAAATACAAGATAATGTGTCGCACTCATGATTTGAACCTTGGGTGGGAGCCCCAACCAATGACCTTTGCCATTGCGCTATGAGCCCTTGCTCTTTATTGTTTAGAATGCTATTCAAGCATAAGCGTAGGTCAAGTGTGGCTTTGTTTTGGAACCCGTTGTTAGGGGCAGATCCACGGGGTGGGCTGCGGGCTACTCCCCCCACCCCCCCGGTTGATTTTCCCTTATAAATATTGTAGATCAGCCTTTAAATCACCTTTAAGTGCCTTAATTTTGTTAACTCTCTATTAATTGGCCCTCCCCGACAGCCTATCCCCGCCTCCGCCCCTGTTTGTTGTCATGAGATAAGATATATGCAAACCTGTTTAGTTTGAGAGAGATTACATCTCCACACTTGATCACAACTTGAGAGTGTGGAGATGTCGAGTTTTAGGCATCCGACGTCACAACTTGATCACAACTTGAGAGTGTGGAGATGTCGTCGGAGTTTTAGGCATCCGACGTCACAACTTGCTCAAAACTTTTTCAAATTTTTACCACAGCCTCCTCATGAGATGACAAGACACCTCGCCAAGTTTTCGTGATTTTTAAACTTCGTTTGGATTTTATAGAATTTAAAAACACTTTTCCCGCATGTAACTCGTCATGTTCCGACACAAAAAATGTTCGTAATTTCGCGCGAGTTCCTAGATTGAGCCTAAACATACGCCAAACATCATGAATAATATTTTTTGAATGACCAAATTCCATTATTTCATGTACTGCAGGTTGAAATTTGGAGTGGTCCGTAGAAAATGCAAGAAAAAGAAATAATTCATGAAATATAGCAAAACAACTTGAAATTGTCCCAAATTCTGAAGATGAGATGTAATTCTTGTACCAAGGCCACACAAAAATATGGGATGAAAAAAAAAAAAAAAAAATTCATACTTTGCCGAGTGTCATATATGGCACTCTAAGAAAGAGGTTTCTTGCCGAAAGTGCCTAGACGCGTGGCACTCGGCAGAAAGAGTATTTTTAAAAAATAAAATAACACCTTTGCCGAGTGCCTCATTTGTCGGAACTCGGCAAAGGCGGATAAATATCTACACCAGGCGGTGATTTCAGCTCATTTCGACGCCGCGCCCATCCCCCCGCCCGAGCCCGCCCACGCCGCCGCCGCCGCCCCCGCCCCGCCGGTCCCTCGCCGCCGCCCGCCACCGCCTGGCCTCGCGGATCCGGCGCCGCCCGCCGCCGCGGACCCCGCCGCCGCGCCTGCGCCGATCGGCCGCTGGCCCGGCCGGCGGCGCCGGGCCAGCGCCGCGCCCGGCCCGCTTGCCGGTGCCCTTTCCCCCCGCCCCCGCACGCCCTACTCGACCACCGGCCATGCCCCTGTCCCCGGCGGCAGAGGGAGGAAGGGGAAGGTGAGGAGGAAGAGGGAGGAAGGGAAGAAGAGGAAGAAGAGGAAGGAGAGGAGGAAGAAGAGGAAGGGGAGGAGGAAGAGGGAGGAAGGGAAGAAGAGGACGGAGAGGAGGAAGGAGAGGGAAGGGGAGGAGGAAGAAGAATAAAGTGCCGATCCGACCGGTCGTCGTTCTTCGTGTTGCTGCGGTGTTCGTGCTGCTGCGGTGATCGACGCCGTCGTCGCTGACCGTTGCTCTTGCCGTTCCCGCGGCCAAGGTAAGCCCTATCCTTCTAGTAGTGGTTAGTACTAGTAGTTAGTAGTGTTAGTTGTAGGGTTAGTAGTAGTAGTTAGTAAATAGTTAAAGTAGCTCTTAGTATTAGTGTAGGATCGATGGAAGCCTTGAGGGGGGTGAATAGGTGCGACCCCTAAAAAATCGACTGTTAAAACTTCAACAAATTTGTCGGTCTGGTATGCGCGGCTTCGCCGCGAGCAAGCAATGAGAGTGATCAAATCGAGAACCGAGGCTGTCGGAGTGGTCGGGCGCGGCCTTTGCCCTGCGCCCGGTGCGGTGAAGACTTGTCGCGGGTCACTTTACAGAAGTGACTCCAAGGTGAATCTGAGAGCTTTTCCCTTTTCACTCGTGATTCACACTAGTTCCTGCACACAAATACTTCACAGAAATATAACCGAGAGGTGTGAAACCTGCAACAACACGGATCGGGACCAAACCCTATCTCACAAGACAATATATGCAAGAATATAAAGAACACGAGTGACACAAGGATTTATCCGTGGTTCACCGTCGCCACAAAGCCGGGTTACGCCCACGTTGTTGAGGTTGCCACACAAGGCTTAGCTTGCCCCCGGCTTGCTTTTTCCCTCGTTCACAAGTCTAGGAGTTAACCCTAGAGATGTGGGGTAATGTATTCTTTGTTTGTGTGAGGTTACAAACCTTCCAAGGCTGCCACACGAAGGGGGCAAGCTCAAGGGCGATGCCTAGCCGTCTAGGAGCAAGCTCCAAGAGTAAAGAACCCTAGGGTTCCGGCCAAACGTGAACCAAATGCTCTTTTGAGTGGGGGAAGTAGTAGATCCGGTCTCCAATCAAAGTTTGCAGCTGTTTCCCTCAAAAATCCCTGGTGGGAAGTGAGAGATTGAGTGGTGAGCTCAAGGTGCTTCAATGGAGGTGAGAGAGAGAGCAAGAGGTGCTCCTGGCTGTTCTGGTCGGGAGGAAGAAGAAGAGTGAGCCAGATGACCGTTGTGGGAGGGGTAGAATAGGTATTTATACCCCACGGGCCCAACGGTCAAGTTTAAGTGTATTAACCTTTGCCGATCGACCGACACGCAATGCTTGCCGCGGCGTGGGCCTGCAATCTACCGCGCCATGCGCGGCTGCTTGCCCGCCGCCTTTGTCTGTCGACAAAAGGTGAGAATCTTGAAGAAATCTTTGGTGATCGGGGCTTGGAGTTGTGTTTAGTGGTTGGATTTGAGATTTAGAGCACTTGGTCCACAGGTACCCGAGAATCCTAGGATCCCTCTTGATAGTACGACATTTCCTAAACACAAGATTCAAAATATGAAATAATTTAAACGCCTTGATCCGGAAACACCACCATCTAGCTTATTTGGTGCCTTTGGACCTGTACATCAACTCCACATTTTATTCCCTGCATGTCATCTTCGTAAATCTCATTAGTCCCCTAATTCGGTGGTCATCAACGCCAAAACCCACTTAGAGCTTGATTGCACATACAATTAGTAGTGTTAGTAGTTAAGTAGTTGTTAGTAGTAGTTGTAGGGTTAGTAGTAATTGTTCTGGTAATACATGAATACTTTCATCTGCATGGAAAGAGAAGTAAAGTAAATGGCTCTTGTTGATATATTGGTGGTTGTTGGCCTTCGTGCCCATATTCGGTATATATATGTGGTTGTTGGCCTTCGTGCCATGTTTTTTGCAGGTTTTGGGAACCTCCCCGTACAAGAGAGGTGCTGCCGAAATTTTGAGTCGACACTAACTATTTTTTGCCCTTGTTTTGTAGGAGGATCTATGGGAGGGACTCGGCGACCCCGATCGTCCTCGTGGGCGCTACGTGTCTTGCTGCACCGCGTCTCCACCGACACCGTAGGTATTAATCACCTCCGGCCCGTCCTTATAGTTGTCTTACATAGCACGACCCAGTTAGGGCGTCTCCCCGTCCGAAAGAGATACAGGCGTTGGTATGCGCATCCGTGCATATCTGCGACCGTATCTGTTTTGGATTGTCCCGTTTTTGGACAGCCCGTGGATGCGTAGATGGGTTAGCATCCATGCTCGGCTCCCGTCCGAGGCGGATTTTCGGCGGCACCTCCCGTTGTTCTCCGGATACACACTCTCCCGCCGGGACGTGTATCGGGAGAACGGCGAGGAGGTCAAAATTCCGTGTCGGATAGGAGCGAGCATGGAAGCTAACCTTGTCTACGCATCCTCGGGTGGGATTAGGACCTATCCTTCACCTATTAGATGGTAGGAACGCCGTGTAGATGCAATTGCTGGTTATATGGCTCGCTGACATGGGCGTATGACAGAGGATGGATAACCGTGAGTGGATGTACACGGGCTTTGCAAGTAAGAGCCTTGAATGGATTAGGGGGACCGATGCTTTCCTGGAGCATGCATTTGGCCCAGCTGCTAAAGGGTCTATTCGGATGCCGTGTCCCTGCAGCAAATGTAAGAACAATAAAAAGAAATGAAAGGGTGATATGGGCAGACATATTTACAAGCACGGATTCGTCCCAAACTATAGCCGCTGGATCTTCCACGGTGAAGTCGATCGTATTAGAGAGGAAGTGGTGAGGCCCCTCCTCGAGGAGTATGATGCAGATGCCGGGATGGCAGACATGATGGCAGACTTTCACGATGCACGGTTCAATGAAGGATTGGAGGAGGAACCTGAGGAAACCGCAAAGGCGTTCTACGAGATGATGGAGGCGGCATGTCACGCCCCACTTTTAATGGGTCATTAATCACACGTGTTTGCGCCAGGATTACGCCACAAACACGTCTATTAGTAACAGTCAATGGTAAAATGCAGAATTAATAGTAAACCGAGCTATAGAAATATAGGATGGAAAGGGGCTTACAGTGGCGACGAAGGGTCACCGAGCCGGGTTACAATATCAGAGTTGGCCAACCGAGAAGCGGTGGATTAACTATGACACTACCCCGTACTCCACAGGCAGACTTGTGCATGGATGAAATCCGGGCTTCAACGTCCTTCTCCTAAGCGAGCACTTCGCGAACTCCTACGATACGCTATTCTCTACCTTGTCGTCGATCTTACCTTCACATGTGCCGATATACGTAAAAATAGAGGGGGTGAGTACAAAGCGTGCTCGGCAAGTCCCAACGAGGGGGTTGTAATTATTAAGGGTTTGGGCCCTAGCGAGTCTCTAAAAGCGCTCTCGCTAGTTCCCGGTTATCTCATGTCATCATTTGTCATGACACCACGGGTTAGTCATCATCAAAGTGTAGTCTAATCATAGATGTTCAGGCCTAGCACTTGCCCATTCCAAGGACGTGGCTATTCGAATAGATTCAATTAACTCTGCAGAGGTGTACAAATTTTCCCACACGATAGGCATTGTCTACACCATGGCCCATGGTTCGACAGGCCTAACGAGATCCCGTACTGTAACACCCCAGGTGTTAATTACCAGTTAAGCAATGGATTTGGCCAAAGACAAGTGTATTATTTCATGGTCATGCTGTCGGTCGAAAAGACGCGGAAAGAATCAGATTCCGGAACTTACCCCCCCCTGTCGGAAACCCTAGCCTTTTAAACCTTAGTTTGTCCCCTTTTATTTATTTCAAAATCTATAAAGAATTTTAGGGTGGTCACAAAAGGGAAAAGGTAGAGTTTTCAAAGTTGAGCAAAGTTGGTATTTTGAGTTTTCAAAGTTTAGTTCAAAATTTTGAAGCAATTTTGAATTTCATTCAAACCCTAATTGCCCCCTTTTCAATATTTCAAAATCTAAGCATAATTTGAGAAAAGTTTCAAAAGCTAGTTTGTAGATCTTGTTGAGAGGAACAAAAGTCATGTACAAAGTTTTTCAAGTTGTTACATGATTTTAAAAGTAATTTTGAATTCAAATTTCAAAATTTGGGACTGCATTTCAAAAAGTCATATTTCTAGGCAGATTTTGAAAATGCTCCAATTGTGAAAATTGTAGATCTTGAAAAATTAAGGGGAGTTACTTTTTGGAAAATTTTGAGTTCAGTTCAAATTTTGAGAGTAATTTGAAAATTTCAGATTAGGGTTTGATTTGGAGGGGGAATGAACAGTGACCCAACCTATGGCCGGATGCCATGGCCGGCGTCAAGGATCGCGCCGCCGTCCACCGGCGAAGCTGCGCGACGCCGACCACCTGGAGGCCTTCGCGACCTTTCCAGCTACCTCCTCGTCCTCCCTTTGCCTATAAATAGGCCGGCGACGTCGCCGTTTTCTCCTTTTTCGGAAACCGTCGCCGCCGGAACCACCTCCGCCCGCCGCCGTCGTTCGTCGCCGTTGAGCCATTTTTCCACCCAACCTTCTTTCCCAGTCGCTTCGTAACTTCCTCACCTTCCTCTGGAACCCGGCCGCGACCCATCTCGCCGCCGGAATCGCCCGCGCCACCCCATCTTCCTCACCGCCGGTCGGAGCCCCGCCACTTTCGACCTCGCCGTCGACAGCGTGCTCCGGTGAGCTTCTACTCGCCTTTCTTCACGTTTTCTCTCCCTCTAGATGGTCTAGTCGTGAGCGGCTCGTCGGTTTTCGCAGGTGAGATCCCAAACCGCCGGAACGTCGTCGTCGTGGTCGCCGTCGCCGGCCACGCTCGCCGCCGGCACACCTCGGCCTAGCCCAGCGCCGCAACCGAGACCCGTCCCGGCACCGCGGTGAGCCTCTGGCCGCCCTTCTATCTTTAGTTTTCCATTCCGACCATCGCCGGGCGCCGGAGCGCGACCGCGCCCGCCGCCTTGTGGTGGCGCGCGCATCACCGTCGGTGAGCACAGCGCCCGGCCCGCGCGTAAGCGATGTCGGGCCGGATCATTCACACTGGCCGGCCCAACACTGTTCCACCGGGGGCGGTCCGTTACTCGTTCCTTGTGGGCCGTGAAGCGATTCTTGGGCCACGCACGATAACAGGCCGAATTCAGCCCAAAACCCATTTTTCATTTATCAAATGTTTTATTCAATTTCATTTATTTGAATAGTGTCGATTTTCCAAATTTCATATAAATTCAAATACTAGCTCAAAAATTCTGAAAATTTTTGTGTAGCCTTCCCATGGGTATGTCTATCCATGAAAAATATGAAACTTGAATTTTGAATAATTTTGGCATGATTTAAAAATACAAAATTTAATTGAAAAATGTATCTTCCTTGATTTTTATTAATTATTTTATTTATCCAAAAATCATGAAAATTATTTTGGTACTGTTTTATGACATGATCTACCTGTACAAAAATTTTGAGCTTGTTTTGAGAAAGTTAAAAAGTTTTATTATTTCATGCCCTATCATTTCATGTGTAAAACAATTTGTTTAATGCTTTCTAACTTAGGGTTTTGGGTAGATTTTGGGTTGTTTTGTGAACCCTAAACCATGTCGTTATCAAGTGATCCTTGAGAACTCCTTAGGCAATGGTGATGATATCTTGTAGAGTAGTTCAACAAGTTGGTTTTGTTGGGTTGCAATTTTATCGTGAAGGAAAGTTGTACTTAAGATGTTTATTATTTCATGCATCATCAAACATCATGTTTACCATTCCATCTCGCTAAATCATGCATCATCATTTACGTGTAGAGTATACGAGAGTGAGTCGGATCGTGTTGATGAAGTTTTGGAGAAGGTGTTGATATGGTTCGCGATGATCAAGCTTCGAGAGAAGATCCATCCGTCGACAAGGATAATAACAAGTTTGACTTCGACAATCTTTCTTCAGAATCGACTTTCCCGCAACACGAGGCAAGCCCGGTTCATTTAAACATTTCCTTGTGTTTTACAAAGCTTTATATCACCTTTGTTTTATGCTCGCATTAGGTGATAGGAGTTGCGTGATAACCTAATTGATGCATTATCCATCCTTGATTATTTCGATATCTACCTTGATAACCCGTTTTGGTAAAAAAATGCTTAGAACGCTTAGCCTTGCTATATTAGTTAGACTTTTGAGTCAAAATGTGACAAGTGTCTTATGATAGCCCGAAGAGGCTTTTGATGAACAAGGATGTTATATGATGAAACCATACTGGGTTATGGTGTTTAATTTGAGACCGGTCGGGTAATTTGCATTGAGAATGGAGTCTCAGTGTAGTATTTCCGGCTTGTCGATTAAGGACCGAAGCGTGTAGGCCTGTGTAACCGAGACTATGGAACGCAATCTGCGCCTGAGGTCTTGGACCAATGGCACGTCTGTCATGGGTGTTACCCCATCACAGTCGAAACTAGTTCCGGACACATACTCCGGTAAGCCTAATCTTGGGGGTGTCAAATCGGAAACGTACAACCGCGCACTGGGAGTGGAGAGATGGCGGGAGTACATATTACCCTCGTGGGTTAAAGTCCCGGATTGGAGGTGTACGGTATTCTCGGGTGGCGTAGGACGCGGTTCCGTTTTGAGTATCCAGGAAAGGGTTGATATATGCAAGCTTAAGTGCTACATATGTCGTGTGGAAAGAACTCCCCAGCTGGGTTAATCGATTTCGAAATCGCCGTGCTTCTCGGACATGGAGACTCGGTTTCCCGACTTATATCGTAGTTTAATTATGGAACTATGAAAAGATGGAATAAGTGATGGAACTTCTACAAGTGTATGCTATAGTGTAAGATCACCTAGAATAGGTGAGATACTAAATTGGGAATTAAAACCTTGAAAGTAAGGATTCACTATTAGTAAGCTTTTCTGCAAAAAGAGTCCTTGCTTCTTGCTAAGCCTTACCTTGAATCCTATTAGACCAGCATTCCTGAGTCTTCTCCTATTTTCTTTAGTCGGGTAAGACTTGTTGAGTACTCCCGTACTCGGGGGTTTGTTAATCCCCATTGCGGTGTGTACGACTCGTGCTATTAACCAAGGTTATGTCGGTGGGCACGATATGATCTGGTTGTCTTCTAGTCTACTCGGCTTCCGCAAATTAATTAAATTAAGTTTACTCAAATGTAACTTCCTCACATTTTGTAAAATTAATATTATTATTCTTCCGCACTCGATCTATATTTTTTATAACAAATGTTGTAATGTTGTAGCTACTCCTTTGTTGATCCCGGTATGAGTGGTGTAATCGGGTTTCCGATGACACTCGACAGCTTCTTAAGTTATTGGGTGCATACGCACTGGCCGCCGAGGTCTTTGAGACAATGACAGGTGCGGTGTGGGCCCGAGTAATTAGGAGGTTACGTTACACGCGTGCCGCTTGGTAGCCAACCTAGGTATATTGGTATAATCCTCACCACGACTTTCGGGGTTGGAAATGGGAAGATCACTTAGCATCCCATTAGCACACAAAGATTGCGGAAGATCACTTAGCATCCGCCAACTCAATAATTTGTATTCGATAAATAACATTGCGCCAATTGTTTTACGTGGAGGATCACAAAGCAACCACGCCAACCCGACCTCGGAAGATCACCTAGCATCCAAGTCGCCTCCCCGATAGATCATTGCCTACGCCGGCCACCTTGGCTCCAATTATACCTCAACCCAACGGGGTGTGAAATCAAGCCGTCCCATCTCGGCGTGTGGTCGCATGCGTAATACTACACTAGGTAGAAGGTCTATGAACCGGTCCTTAGGGGAGGCGAGTATCTCTCCGCAGGAACCCCTCGCGGCGATTCCTGACGTGGTATTTAGGCTCTACCAGACTACCACTACTCACCTCTTTTGTTGGTTAGGGTTCATTAGGCGATCTCTTGTTTCTCTTGAATACAACGTATGAACGTAGATAACGTGGATGATTACGTCATCCGGCTTAGCTCCCTAGCTACGTTATCAGGCTCATACCACTATTTACTAATCCGATTATCATCATCATCATCATTATATCATATTAAGGTCATGATTAGGGGTAAGGACTTGCACGGGAGGTTCTTACGAATCGGCACGGCGTCGAACGTCTCTAGCTATCTTGGACGGAAAACTCCTAATCGGCCGCCGTCGAAGGCGGGCGGCGGCGGCGATAAACCTAGCTTGAACTAGAGCAATCAAGACAAGCATAGAACATTATGGTGGCAATGGGTTAGTTGCATAGAGCTAGATTTCAGATGAATTATGGAAGTCGTTTCACGTAAAACGGAGTTAGTTTGCATGAGATATGGATATTAATCCCTAATTAAATCATTAGGGTAATATTATAATAGTATTTATCATGTAATAAAATTGGAACTGATTACATGATAAAATTCTATAAATCAAATAATAAATTTACAAATTTTCTGGGAATTTTTCTGACACGGGAAATAGGACTTATAACATTCTGTGTACACAATTCGGGTGTACCTAGCAATTTCCTAAGTGTACACAGGAAAGCATCTATACACGTGGGTGCCACGTGGGTCCACGTGGACGCCACGGTGGCCGACACGTCAGCGCCACGTGTTTAATGGGGTTGCCCTAACGGCTGTGACGGAACGGGACGGCAGGGGCGACGTGGCAGTGTCGGGTTGGTCGTTCCTTGACGCCGTTACTGTGCGTGACGGCGACATCGGACGGTTCCCGTCCGCCACCGTACCGCGGCGGCGCTCCGCCGGAATTCCGCCGGGATTCCTCGTCCTTGCCCGGAACCTCGCCGCGTGGGGTCTGTTAGATCTTCCTCGTCGTCCCGAACATGGTGGTGCCGGTTAGGGGCGGCAGAGTGGGACGTCTACCACGGCGGCAGCGAGCACGGCGGCTCCTCGACGGCGGCGGCACCCGGAATCGGCCCTGTGTCCTGCCAGACTGCAAACGGAGTAGACGAATCGAATGGGGAGGGGGTGGGAAACTTCTTGGACGCACCAATTTGGAGGTTAGACGGCAAAATCGACGACGGCGTGGAGACTCATCCGGC
This sequence comes from Hyparrhenia diplandra, assembly GCA_015847255.1. Taxonomy (NCBI): domain Eukaryota; kingdom Viridiplantae; phylum Streptophyta; class Magnoliopsida; order Poales; family Poaceae; genus Hyparrhenia; species Hyparrhenia diplandra. The sequence goes on from JADLZK010000695.1 coordinate 29,467, forward strand.
GGCGGCGGCGGATCCCGATTTGGGGGCAATGCTGATTCCGTGAAGGAGGAGAGGGGAGAGGGGAACCGAGGAGGAGCATGGTGCGTTCCTGCCCGGGGCGGAGCTTGTGAGCCGTGGCGCGGGGTTGATCAGCTCCCGGAGGGGCTATTTATAGCCGTGCCCACGGGGAGCTCGCCGGGGAGATTTTTCCCCGTGCTCATGATCTTTTCCGACCGCGGCCGCAAGGCTCGGGCCTCCAGTTGGAGTCCAGCTGCGCCGCACCTGCGTTCGCGTGCTCCACGTGCTCCGGCGTGAGCTGGCTGGCCGTCGAGTCTCGTCAACTATAGCGCCGGTGACTACCCGCCATGGCGGTAGCCGCCAAAGCTCGGTCCCCGACGTTTCTGTAGAAGTTGACCCATGTTCCTGTGTGCATGGAAGGTTATGGAGCGTCGTGCCGCGTGGTCCGCTCCTTCCAGCTCCGACGAGGTTGGCTCCCCGTGCGGTCACATCAGCGACGGGGCTGGTGGGTCCGGGCTCGTGCTGTTCCCGTTGACGACGAGAAGGGGAAGGGTAGCTGGCGTCGTGGCGACTCCCGAGGAGGTCCGCGTGGCCACTGTATCCGGGTCGTCGCCCTTGATGCTGCTCGTGCGGTGGGGAGCATCGCGACCCCATCGGCCCTGTGCCCTGCGTCGTAACGCAAACGGAGGAGAGGGGAGGAGCTGACGTCCCGGGTCCACTTGTCGGCGAGAGAGGGAAGGAGAGAGCTGGGCTTGGCTTCTTCGAGTTGGGCTCGTTTGCCCGCTTCTGCTGCTGGGCCGGCCCATTCGCGAAAAAGAGAGAGAGGAGAGAAAGGAGAGCACCGGCTGGGCCGGGCCAGAAAGAGGGGAGAGGAGGTTTGAGCCCGAGAGCTCACTTCCCTTTCTTTTCTTATTTTTCTTTTTCCCCCTTTATTCTTTCTCCATTTTCTCTCTATTTCTCCTAATCCCATGTGTGTGACATGTATACTATAAATACTTACACAAGCACAACTATATCTCCATGATTTTCATTCATGAAAATATTATTTAGTTGCACTTGTAGAAATATTTTATTTATTTTTATGCACACATTTTTCCCGAACTCCCGTTATTTCATGTGTAGTATATGTATTATACTTTATAAATATTTTCACAAGCACCTTTATATTCTCAGGGCTTTTATTGTCGAGAATATTTATTTATTGTGCTCATAAAAATATTCACTTGTATGTTGGTGCACATACGCCTTGGTAATTTTATTCCCGAGAGATAATTTGTAAATCATTTCTCATGCAATACCTTCCATAATTAAAATCTAGAACTTACCTTGCATCCTTTGCGACCATAAGCTCGACAAACACCAAACAAGATTCCTATTTTCTAGATGGTGAGAGTTTGAATGCGGGGTTTTCGAAAAACGGGGTTTTGGTTTGGCGAAAAATAAATCAAGTTTTAGTTGTAATTCGAAAAGTTCAAATTTTTAGTGAATTTTAAAATGATGCAAAAACACGGGTGTTACACGGCACAGCAGCCCCTTCACGAAGACAATGGTTACGGCTGGATGCCATTTCACGCCTTATAGCGTTGAAGTCGCAATTGAGCATTAGTCGAGGCGGCTTTGACACCTGTTGTCGGTTATTGGCAAACCGCTTCGGAGGGTCACGTCTGCCCGAAGAACACGTCACGAGTCACGAGAGACTCCTTCGTGGACTCAAGATGCCGTATGAGTCGTACCATGCTTGTCCGAAGGGTATCCGGGGCAAGGTGAGGGCCCCTCACACTCTTCGCACCCGGGGAGGCCACGGGTCGAGGCGGTGAGTTGCTAGTGATTATGTTACGATGGATTTCTTTTGGATGTTGGACATGTTGCCTTTGTGATGGATCTCGTTTGGATGTTGGACATGTTCTTTTTCGTTTCGATGTTGGACGTGTTGGATATGTGCACTATATGTGTGAATTTGTGATATATGTGGATTATATATGTGAATTTGTGATATATGTGCATTATATATGTGAATTGGTGATATATGTGTGGTTTATTTGTGTATATATGGATGGTTATGGTATATATATGTGTATTTACAGCAAGAATCAACAAAAACAACAAAAATAAATAAAAATCCCAGATTTGCCGAGTGCCAAGACTCGGCAAAGGCTGGGCATGCCGACGACTAAAATGGCAGATTTGCCGAGTGCGGAGGTGGCACTTTCGGCAAAGTAACCATTACTTTGCGAGTGTTTTTATCCCGGCACTTTCGGCAAAGTTTTTTTTTATAAAATAAATAATTTGCCGAAGTCGACATGGCACTCGGCAAAGTTTTTTTTTAAAAAAATTCAAATCTTTGCCGAGTGCGGACTCAAGACTTCGGCAAAGGGCCGTTCAGTTAACGGTCGACGTTTCCTTTGCCAAGCAGCGACATGGCACTCGGCGAAACCTTTGCCGAAAGTGCGACATTCGGCACTTTCGGCAAAGAATCGTTTGCCGGAGTAATTCTTTGCCGAGTGGGGGTTGCCGAGTGCGGCACTCGCAAATGCCTTTGCCGAGTGCAAAGGTGACTTTGCCTAGTGCATCCTGCACTCGGCAAAGCACTCGATTCCTGTAGTGGTTGTACGGTTTTAGTCTGATTTTCTAAAATTAACTGGATGACGGGGTTTTGCCTCGTTTTCTAAAAAAAACAAGGTTGTTGATTTCTTATCAATGTATATTCAGGTGTCCTTGACCTACTCACCCTCCCGAGCGGTAGCTTGCACGAGCGTATGGGAGATAAGATCTTCGGAAGTACCTTATATGCCTTTCTGATCCTTGCAAGAGGAGAGGGTGCACGAATAAGATTTTGGAAATGATCCACAGGATTGCTGAAATCTGTTACTTTGGTTCGCCTTCTCTCCAAAGTCAGGCCATCACTTTGCTGTCAACCGCTGGCTTACATATACACCAAAGCTACAACAGCCACGGTGTCATGTTTATTGAATCCGTTATGATGTTGTTCATATGGTGTCTAATATGTTAGAAAGAGTCACAGAGAGATGCGTGCTAGTATTTAAAATTTCTGGCCACGGTGTCTTTTCATGTTCTGTATTTAGAATTTAATCGTGAAATTGTATGATTATATATCCAACAAGCACTACAATTGAGATGAACTTTTAAAGTGCAAACAGAACCACAAAAAAGTTCGATGTCCAGGAGGTAATTGCAAATTAAAGTAGGAGAAAGTAAACATGGTAAAGGAATGCCAAATTGCCAGTTACATAAAACGACACCAGCCCTAGCTAGCTAGCTACGGATTAATTTCCTTTATCTAAAAAAAAAAAGCTAGCTAGTTAGGGTTGGTTAAGTGAAGATTAGCCCCTCTGGATCTCATTTTCTTGTTATGATGGGCAAGGAAGGCTCAAATCCTGGAAGTTTTTCCAGCTTGCGAGAGGGTTGGCTTGGACAGCAGAACGTCATTAGCATGGTGCCCAAAATGAGGTGCCCTGATCCGTCGGCTTTCTGCTAATATGCCAGTGCGGTATTTTTCCTACTGTGTTTCAATTCTATCGTGCCGGCGCTGTGCATGATCATATCGATGGCTTTGCGGCCACTACTACAGAATTGGTGGTCTGTATCGATCGGTTCAAAAAAACCCATCACTGCCGGCTCGTCAACACGAAACTAAAAGGCGATCGCGCGTGATTCGTTTTTTCTGCCATGGAATCGCACGAGGTGACGCCGAAGCCGTTGTTGCTTCGTACGTGTGCCCCTATGCATTCCTGCTGCTGTGTGGTCTGTGGAGCCAAATAAAGCTCAGTCTAGAACCGCACGTTGCCACCGTGCGCGCGCGAGCGCCGTGGGCAACTAACCACGACACGGCATGTGCCTTTCAAAGCTGTTGCCGAATCGTGACCAGTACTGATCAGTCATGTGCCCCGACAGGTAAACAAAACATGGTGAAGACTGAAGAAAGAGCTTCCATTATCAGCCGAAAAGAAAAGGCAAGTGCTAAAGTACATAATTAATGCAGCCGAGCCGTCACAGATCGATAGGAGTTGGGGGTGGGGTGGGGGGGGTGGTGGGGTTGGGGGGTGTTGAAACACGAGTGTTATGCATGGCCATCTGAATCAGTTGATATTTAGGGCCTTTTGGGAGAGCTATTCTTTGAAGAGAATTCCTCCTAACTGGTGAAAGGCTCAAAATTCAACTGATTCAGATGGAGATCAGGAGAGAATATAATTCTCAATTTACACTTAGAGCTAGGAGCTAACAAACCTGCTTCACCCTGCTCCTGTTATATTATGGTGGGGATCAGCAGGGAATCAATTCTCATCGGCTTAACTCAATAAGAAGAAAATGACGATGTTTTTGTAATTAACACTTTAATGCATAAAAAAGCAGCATTCTTATCACAAAATAGAAATATAAATGTTACCTTAGAAATTTCTTCTAATATTTCTCTAGATGCTAAGTTATTGATGCCTGCATCAATATCAATCTCATCTAAATAATTCCTCAATACATAAAGTTGTCAAACCATTTAGTTTTCTTGAGCATATTACAGACCGATCAAATGACTCTTCAATGGCTTCAACTTTGTATCACAAGAATCAGTAAATTACCAAGTTGAGGTAATCCATATATATTCACTGAATATGCTCAGGCAGCATTTCCCTAGCCGTACCGTACAGAGATTGGATTCACAATTCAGAGTTCTTTTTTTAAGAAAGGACGGCAAAAGTTTTACCGTGATTTCTATTAGACGAATAAAGGAAAAGACAAGTGTCAGCCCAGTTTTTTGACTGGAAACCGGGCCAGAAAAACCATACAATTGCAGAGGATACCCTACTCCACCTGCACATCTAGGTACCAAATCAACTCAACTCGCGCCACAACTAGCGCCCACTCAACTTAGGGGAGTGTTCCACTCCACCTACCACTTGTTACGTGCTACCACAACTCACACCGCAACTAGGGGCCACCTAAACAGCTCAACTAACAACAACTCGGATGGAAGTAAAGATATACAAAAAGCACCGCTCGGTTGCATTGGGTCATCAACACGAGGCTCCATCACTGGGATTAGGACGTCGACACGAGCCACCACCATCAGAAGGAAACCAAGAAAAAAACAAACGCACACAACATTACACCACCACCACCACCTAGGAGAGGAGCCGAAAGCAAGCCGCCAAAAACCGCGTCATCGTCACCAACGTTGAGCCACGCCAAAAGCCGCAGCCCGCTGCAAGCTCGAGCAGCTACCTGAAACTCCTCCACCGCGGGACTGTCCCCCTCAAGCTGCCAACCCACAGTCGTCGATCCCCCTCCGCTCAACCGGCGCCGAGATCACCACCACCATGCGCGCGCCCACTCAAGACCTCCAGCACCCATGGGCCCTGTATTGTAAAGATCGGGAGCAAAGGCAAATTATATATCGATCGATGCAAATATACACTTACTTGACATATACTCATGAAGTCAAATGAGTGATCAACAACAAAAAGGGGTTACTTGGTACTGGTATTGAAGTTCTTAAATATAGTGTTTTATGCAGTCATTTTAGTCCACATGTACATATTGAAGACCAGCAGCTATATGAAGCTGATAAAAAACATACTGTAGTAGATTAAAGCTAAAAAAAACTCCTAACGAAGCAGATATGCCCCTCCAGAATATGTGTTTATGTTATGACAAAAAGGTATTCATTTCATTTCGACCCCAGTTAACTACTACCACTAAAGTACATCTCAAGTATCTCATCCAATCTTCTATATATTGTCACTCAAATTTGTGACTATTAGCTAATACAAAAATCACTAAAGCTCCGGTTCATCCGGCTTCGGAACCTCCTAATGAACATGTCACAAGCCTCATCGATGTCATCGTCCATGTTGAACTCCAAACCCTCAACCTCCCGCTTGCTCCTCATGATCTCGATAACGGATGGCTCATCGAGTGCGTCAAGAGTATCAAGATCATCGTGGTCATCACCATCGACATCCTCCTCATTCATGTAACAGTAATCATCGTCGAAGAGGGAATTGGTCCAGTCGGGATAGCCATGGTAATCTTCCTCGAACATGGCCACCTCAAACAGACTAGGATGAGCACTAACACCATGATCACCAGCTGCTGGCTCCTTGCACATCGTGAGAGCCTTGCTGCGGTTCTCCACCCTAGCCTTCTTCTCCTGGATGTTCGATGGGGTGAGCCCATGGATCTGGCGGGAGATCGCACGGACCATCGCCAACCTTCGGCGCAGAGAGGCCAGGATGATGAGCTTTGTTCTTAGAGCGTCAGTCTTGCTCTTGACGGACGTGACCGCCTTCTTCAGGAGGTTGGGGGCACTCTTGCTGATCCTCATATTTAATGTAGAGAGGTTTATGGAGGTGCTTGTCAAGATGATATACTAAAAACAGGAGTTGTTGTGTGCCTCAAGTTTTGTATGAGTGAAGTGAATAAATGGCAGTGAGCTTCAGGAGGTGAGAGAAGCTAGCTTTGTAGCTTGGCATGGACCTTGTCTTGAAGCCCCATGAGAGTTCTTATAGACACGGTGGAGCTAGCTTAGCCCCGAACTGTGCAAAGTTTGGGACATCTTTGTGTGTGGACATGTCACGATCAAGCTTTTGGCTTTTTAAGAAATTTTTATAATAATTGGGGGAAAATTGGATGGCTCACATCGATCGAGAGTGGCCGATCCAACAAGGCAATGGGAGGCAAAAGGAGGCAAAAAAATTGCCTTGTTGTGTCTGACGATGGGCCATAGAAGTAAAAATTGCCTCCCTGTTGCCTTCACAAAATGGAGGGAGTAAGAATGGGTTAATTGCAAACTTGTAATTCTTTTTTTTTGTAAAGGGTAAAATGGTAAGTAAATACCAATTATTGTTTTTAGTAGTATAGTTAGTGTGGCAAACACAAAATGAATACGAGTGTGTTGGTTACTTCTAGGTTTTCAGACCGAGCCGCCGCCGCAGCCGGATGGGTAGGTTTCCACGGCCGAAGCCGATGGGAGAAACGGATACTGTAGTAGTCATCCATTAAAGTTAATCCATGGTGGAGCAAGAAAAAGATCCAAGCGCGCCATGAGGGAGGCAGATACCGACGCTAGCCCATGACCGGGAGTAATATCGGCGCGACGGGTAGGTTCGGTGTCATGTTGTATCTTGGCCACAAAAAGTGTATTCATTTCTGCGGCGCCGCCCTTCGGCGCACCTCATTGTGGGCGAGGCGTTACCCGGGTTGGTTTCAGTGCAAAGTTCATGTCTTTTGATTCTTAGTTCAGATTATTGTAACTACTAGAGTAGTTCATACAAAACACTTACAATGTGTTGATCATAGTACAAAGGATCTTCGATTGGCAAAAGGGGTAAAGACTATTTTAGTATCGGTGCTTGTTTCCAATAGTGTGTTTCCGATTGACTAATTTAAGCTATATGATTCAGTGTCAATGCATAACGTGATGCTTGTTCTTCCTCGATTGTTTTTGCCCCTGACATTAGACTGAAACTTCAGGGGGGATTTTCAGAGACACTTTGTCCCTTTAGTTAGTCAATTATTTATTGACAAAACTCACGGTTCTTGATAGTTTGATAGCTCCCGCTATCTTTGTTGTCGCATTTGCAGCAAGCAATTGAATCCGGCCTCCCGGACAAAAGTGTTTCGACAATGTGCATGAAAACGAGCTAGAGAGAAGCCTTAGGGAAATTGATCCTCGCGTGCCATCTATGTGCATGCATCCAACTATCTTGATCCAAACAATCGACTTTTGGAAGAAGTGGAATGATTTTGAGATTCAGCATGGTAACGAAGACACATTTAGGGAGATGCTTCGTATCAAGCGTCGACGGTGGTCGCTAGCCGCGATCGGGTATGCCACACTTATCGACTTAATTTGCGGTTTGACATGAACACTAATTCTTGTATCACAAATTAATACCGACATATAACATTGTGCGGACACATTTCATACTACCGAGTACTTATGCGGATGGATCGAGAGGTTAAACACGGACGAAGCGGTTGACACTCAGCGAAGCATCGGCGCCCCCGAAGATGAGATGGCAGCCTTGGAAAGGCAATCGGCTCCCGGACCATCATTGGACCACCACCGGCACCGTGCACCGCCCGCCGCTAACGGGATGATGAACTTCATCTTTGGAATAGAGGCGTAGTTCGAGAGCAACCGACAACAAGGCTTGTAACAACGAGGACATTGAGGAATTAATGTCCGAATTATCGAATTGATCTTTGAAAAGTCATATCTTCTAGTTGTGATGCTTAGTTTTCGAGCTGCAAGTGTTAGCGAATATGTTTCGACACAACAATTCGGTTTCTGAAATTCAGATCTTAGTCTCGAGTGTGCATGTTTTATGAGAATCGGCTACTATGACCAAAATGTTGATTAATAGAGTAACATTACAAATGATTGAGACATTTTAAATGGACAACGTAGATGATTAGTACAAAGACATACAGTTAAAAGCACATGTTCATAAGTGTCTACCATTTAGGGATCATCATTAGCAAGCAACATTTTGATGAAGACTGAATCGAAGGAGATGAGTGAAGGATTCAAGATGTAATTCTAAAAAAATCACGAAAACTTGTAGAGCATTCTTTGCCTTCCAAACAAGTATCTCCTAAACAAGTACAAGCCACCTTTTGGGAACAGAGACGAGGGATGCTGGATAACCATCTCTAAACAAGTATCCAAATATGTAATCATACATGAACTCCAACAACTACAATTCTAATATGTGGAGAAATCTTTGTTATGGTTGCTAAATATGTGGAATCTTAATAATAATTCAAAATTAGGGGTAGTTTGATGCCTACCCAACCATCCAATGCCAAGAGTGCATGACATGAATTCAAGGCATTAGGAGAGAGAACAAAAATGGCATCAAGGCAATGTGCTCTTCAAAAGCACAAACAACCTCCAAGCCTTCCTCTTCAATTCATGGTCTATTGCACCTTCAAGCTTAAGAATTCATAAATCATGACTCATCGAAAAGTATAATGCGAGATACAAGACGTTTTGCATGCACGCATCAACCCGAGAACGCTTCTATGGGCTGCCTCTCGTCAGATGCAATATATGGAATAAATATGGTCCCACACAAAATGAGATAGATCCCAAACAAATCCCCTCATCAAAATACATGGAACAAACAATGGTCCTGTTCTAAGTTAAATGGACACTCATCTAGGAATGTATCATCAAATGGTGATAGAATCGAAAAGGCAAGGAGATGGAGCTCAAAGTTGCATACAAAAGAATCACAATCAGTTTTAATCCTTGGTCCACAACTATATCCGCTAAACAAGACGTGAACGGCTTTATTGAACTATATTGAAAGGATGGTGTGGGTAAATCTTCCATTCATGTTTTGATAGTAAAAACAGGTTATTGATTATCAAAGCTTACCGTAAAGTGGATACCTTGAAATGATGCAAATGAGCTTCAGGAGGTGAGCGGGAAGCTAGCTTTGTAGCTTGGCATGGACCTTGTCTTGAAGCCCCATGAGAGTTCTTATAGACACGGTGGAGCGTTTCGCGATGGAGTAGCCCCGAACTGTGCACGGACCTGGGGTCCCCGGCGCGCCACCTCGGGAAGGGGCTACGACGGCGGGGAGGTCGTCGGGGCTGGGGCCATTTCTGGGGGGAGGGAGGAGGAGCGGCCGGGTTGGCGCGAAGAGGAGCCGCGTCGGGATCTCCGGGGACGAAGAGGGAGGGGTCAGGGTACTGCGGGTGCGGGAGGGGTTAGATGTGAACAATTATGTTATCCTTCCACCTAAAAAAAAAAAAAAAAAGAATTTAGGAGAGGCAACAAGAGGTAATGGTAGGTAAAATCAAGTATTGTAAAAAAGAGCTCTATTTTTAAAAGAGTAATATATAAAAATTGTTGGTGCCTCAAAGCATGAAAGAAACGTTGAAGAAAACAACAGCATGTGGACTAAGCACTACAATGAAGAACTGAACACTGAGAGTGGAAGCAAAACAACTGAAATTAAAGTTCCACGGCGAGGTTAAAGGCAGCAAAGTGGGAGAAAAATCAGAAAGTGACACGGTAAAATAATCCGGCCAAACTATTACATTAGATTCAGAAAAATGACACCTGTTGTTCACCGGATCCCGTTACCTTCTTGGTTGCCGATGATGGTGTGCTATTCCCCACCATAGTGTAATAAATAAACCAAAGGTAACTTCTCCTGGCAACCCAAAACGCAGAAAAGAGGACGGCCGGCGATGCTTTTCTTGGCCGCTTGCTTGCTTCCGTGTGATCCATGCTCTGTCATGTACCCAATGGCCAAGGTAGGCTCAAATATAATCCTGGGAGTTCCATCAGCCACAATCATGAGTTCGCTAATTGGCTCGCAGTGCCGTCGGCTTTTTCTCTCTTTGCACTGCGGCGCCAGTGCCGTGATTTTTCTGCCGCGCCGGCCGGCGCTTCTCCTTTCTCTGTGCGCACGATGGCTTTGCCGCTCGTCAACACGAAAAGGCGCGGCGATCGCGTGATTTCGTCTTTTCCATGGAATCGCGAGGAGGTCACGGCGAAGGCGTTGCTTCGTGTAGTGCCACCGTTCTGTCACCCCACGTTCCCACCGTGCGCGAGCTGTGGCAACTAACCACGACACGGTGTGGCTTGGCTTCAAAGTTGTTGTTTTTTTTCGTGAATCGTATCAGTCATGGGCCAGCCCGACAAGTAAACATCAATAAGATCCCCTGCTGCTGGTGAACTGCATTATTGGATTAATTATGAGAAAAAAGGCAAGAGCTAAATAGAAGGCAGCCGTCGAGCCGTTACGGATCAAATATATGGTAGTGTGTGAAACACGAGTCTAATCCATGCCAGGGAGATTGCACTACTAGAATAGAGATTTTATTAGTAAATAAAGAGCATATCCAAGAGACTCTTTATATCTCTTCTAGTTTGCAGAAATAGAGGTTTACACATGAGGAAAATAGCCAGAAATCATTTTTTAGAAAAAGGAATTTTTATTCTGGCCTCTCAAGAGTTTTGCACACAACCATTTCTTATTATCAAACCACTCTCTTCTATTTTTTAATCTCTCAAAAAGCGAAACCAAACAAAGGGAAAATTGATTAAATATAGAAATCTGGATTTCTCGCTAGCCAAAGACTGAGAGCGAGAATGACTCTACAAGACTACACACAAGATACAGAAAATTTGTTTTTTCTGACAAAGGATACATAAAAAATGTTTGAGAATAGAACCCGTAAACGATGGTTTAGAGAATAGAGTTTACAAAGCTCTTGGAGATGCTTTAAGGCTCCCGGTTAACAGAGATGGGCTAAAAGAGAGGTGTTTCCTTGGATGCCTAGCAATTTCCGGTTTCATTTATAGGGACACTCCACCTCTAAAATTAATTAACATGCATGCATGGCAGGCCTGTTAAGGGCTAAGGTTATACTCTAAAAAAGATGGTCATGACCCCCTTAGGCCGCCGTCAAGCTTCTCACGGTGTGATCGGTTAGAGCAGTGAGCTCCAAGACTCTCCCATCTGACCTAGGTTCGAAGCTTGGCATCTGCTTATTTACTCCTATAATTTAGTTTTTTATTACCCCTTAGGCCTTATTTGGTTATCCAAGAATGATTCCTTGGAACAATAACCAGCTGCAGTGGTTCACTAATCTATATAACCTTAATTACTTGGAATGGTTCCTAGGCCCATTCCTGAAATGTTTATCTTAATTCTAGTCTAGCCTATCGAAAACTCTATCTCCCACATGACTCCTCACACAGTCGCCACACCCACTCTTTATCTATCCGGCCCATGGCCACTCACAAGTCTCTCTCTCTCTCTCTCTCTCTCTCTCTCTCTCTCTCTCTCTCTTTGTGCCTCTGCCACTTATTGCTCACTTACGCCCTGCGCCACCACCGAGACTGCCACTACCACCTTCTCTTGTTGTGTCGCCCTTTCAAAGATCTGGTGAGCTTGCTTTCCCCCACCCTGGCCATGAAGACCCAAGATCCGTCAAGCCCGTGACAAAGTCCAATTCAGCCACCTCGCCCTAGAACCTCGAGAATTGATGAGTTGCATCTATATTGTTGGATGTCACTTCCCTTTCCTATCCTAGCGACAAATCCATATGGGGTTCATCTCTAGTGAGCCCAACTTCTAACCCACCAACCAAGGAGCACATCCTTGTCCTCCAGATCCTGACTTCATCCATCATCATTCAAAAGAACTAGCCAATCAGATGCAAGTTGATAGGATATACGCTTACGCTTTGCCAGATTCCAAGGTCTCCACCACCCATAAGGCAGTCGTTGTGCAATTGAAATCATGATCATTGTCTCTGTTATAGTCCTATTTCATCGTTGCACCCAAGGTTATCCTCTTCTGCTCAGACACCCAGACCTTCACTTCCTAGGGCGGCCGCTACCGACGGAATTAACCTCCACCTAATCCACCACCTCCTTGTCGAGATCTTCACCGGCGCTCAGGTCGCCACTGCCCCTAGGGTTGCTGTCGCCGAGGAGGTCAGACTCTTAGGCCACCACCATCCCTAGTACATATGGAAGTTTGATGCAAAAATGGTAAACTATGAATGTGGTTGGGGAAGTATAGGGAATAACATATAATAACCAGATAAAAAATTATCTACTAGTATTGTTTTGGAATATGAACAAACGAGAGAGAGAAAAAGATACAAAAAAAAATGATTATATATGGGCCCAAGTTCAACGTACCCAAGAATCTTTCAAAACATACACATCAAAAATTACTAGTTCATGATCAGGCCTGGTTGATGGACTAGTGCATATTATTGGTACGTACCCAATATAATTCAGAGGATGAGCGCTCATGATGAAAGACCTTGTTACTTGTTTGTGGACGACCATACCAAACATGAACTAAAATTCAAAACAAACTGTTCATCGTCAATATATTTTTTGTTAAATCCAGGCATAAATTAAAGTACGATCGATGCATCTTCCAAGCTAGCTGTGTCTATCTGCATAACACTATTTGTCACTTTACAATGTGTGTCGTGCTTATGCGTTAATAATCACACAAGTTCATGTCCCACTTGTCATCCCTAGTATAAAACTAGGCTTTCTTCTTAGTATCTCAGCCAGCCTTCTGTACATCGTCCACAGTGTACCAGTTTTGCTCTTTGTTACGTTGCATCATTCACAGAAACCATACATACGCGAAAACACAAGGATCACTATAAGGTAAGGTCCATCCGGCTGCGACATCTCCTAATGAACATATCACAAGCCTCATCAATCTCATCGTCCATATTGAACGTCAGACCTGCAGCCTCCCGGTTGCTCCTGATGACCTCGATGACCGATGGCTCATCGAGCGCATCAAGAACATCGAGATCAACACCACCTTCCTGTACATCTTCCCCATCATTGGAATGGTAGTTATCATCGTCGTCGAAGAGGGAAGAACTTGTCCAATCATGGTAGACATGACGATCATCCTCGCCGAACACTGCAATCTCAAAGAGACTAAGATCCGCCGCCGGCTTCTTACCACCAGCGGGCTCTGTGCTCGGCGGCGCCATTGCCTTGCTTAGCACGAGAGCCCTGTCACGGTGGTGCGCCATAATTTTCTCCTGGCTGGACGACGACACGAGCGTGTGGACCTTGCGAGACATGGCGGCGACCATCGCCAGCCTTCGGCGCATCGAAGCCAGGATGATGAGCTTGGTTCTTAGAGCGTCTGTCTTGGACTTGATCGTCGTCACGGCCTTCTTGAGGAGATCGGGGGCGCTCTTGCTGATCTTCATCTTGGATGTGGTTCGGTGGTGAAGCTGCTCGCCAGGAAGATTTGCTACGGAATTGCTGTGCCTCATGGTTGCCACACGAAAGTGATCGAGTAGCTAGGTTAGTGACCTCGGATGTAGCTAGTAGCTATTGATGGTTTGCTTGAGAGGCATGGGCCTTGCCTTGATGCCGCATGAGGGTACTTATAGGCATCAACAACCACGAGCACTAAACAGTTCAAGTTGCAATTTTGCTCGTGTCAAGGTCCAGCTTTTGGCAGCTTTACTTTAAACAAAATCAAAGGGGCTTTATTTTGGTTCGCTATAGCAAAAAGCATGACAGACACATTTGAAGAAAAAATGGCTTGATACATGTGGAGCAAGCACTACACAATTAACAACTGAAGTTTGAGAATGGAAGTAAAGTTAGTAAAAGTGTAATTAACTCATAGAAGAGAAACAGGACTGGGTGAGAGAGAAGAGATTATATGGTATGCAAGCGGTGAAAGAATTCTGCCAGTTAGGTATAGAAAAGAACACACGTACACACGCATGTCTCAAGTGAAGGTTGGCTAGCTCCTTCTGATGAATATCCAACATAATATCTTCTCGGTGGCCATGCATTATTAGCACGTACAGCAGCCTTCACTTGAGACATGATCGCATGGCTGCTAGCTGATCCCAGGGCCCACCATCAACCAACAAAGCGATCTCTTTTCCGTAGCCAAGTCGCACAAAGTTAGTTGCCGGGCGGAGGACGCTTTCTTGGGCGTTCTCCGAGCCATCCATGGCCAATGGGGGCAGGCTGATGAGACCAGAGAGCCTCAAATTTCCAGATCGTGCGTTCCCACGGCTCGCAATGCCGTCGTCCTCGGCTTTTTAATACCTGACCGTGTGCTTTTGAGTTTTGATTTCAAGCTTTTGCAAATTGCAGCACGCAGTACGTGGTTCCATGCATTGTGTGTTGTATAGGTGCTTCTCTGTGTGCTCGCTTTTGCAGTGGTTTCGTCTTTTACTCATGTTCGCGGCGTGGAGATATGCTGGTCACTCGTTGCATATTTTCGCCGACCCGGGCCTTATTTAATTGCATATGAAATTCTAAATCTTAAATTTTTTAGCAACTGTAGCACTTGTTAGATTAATTGGGCTTAGCCCATTAGTTAACTATCAATTAATCAAGGAAACTCCAAAGGCCCACACATTTATGGTAAGTGGAGTGGGATTAGTACCACATGGTACACTCACTGAGAGAGTGCTACAGCTGATCACAAACCTATTTCTACTCCATACGATCCCAGCATAATCCTGAGAAAGAACCGAAGGATAATGAGAGATCAGCTGAGATACTCCCAAATAATTGGCTCGCTAATGTACTTGGCCAGTGCGACAAGGCCTGACATCTCTTATGCTGTGAGCAAATTGAGTCGATTCACTTCGAATCCAGGAGATGATCATTAGAACGCTCTTGAGAGAGTAATGAGATACCTGAAGGGTACGACCAGCTTTGGCATTCACTACACCGGATACCCAAAGGTATTAGAGGGATATAGTGATGCAAACTGGATATCTGATGCTGATGGTTTGAAGGCCACAAGTGGATATACGTTCACACTTGGAGGTGGCGCTGTTTCCTGGAAGTCTTGCAAGCAGACTATCATGACGAAGTCTACAATGGAAGCAGAACTAACAAAAGACTTGATACGCCTCTATTGAGGCCGAAAGTGGCTTCGTGAGCTCTAATGGATCCGCCGGGTGGTTGAGAAACCTATACCTGCAGTGTCTATGAACTGTGATAATCAAACAGTGACAACTAAAGTTCATAGTTCGAAGGACAACATGAAGACCACCAGACACGTGAGACAACGATTGAAATCTGTCAGAAAACTGAGAAACTCCGGAGTAATAGCTGTGGACTATGTCCATACGTCTAAAAATCTGGCAGATCAATTTACTAAGGGACATGCCACGGAATGTGATAGATAGTGCATCGAAAGTGAGATGGGGCGAGACCCACCCGAGATTTATCACGGTGGTAACCTATTCTATGTGATCGGAGATCCCGTGAAGTAGAGTAGCGAGACAAGCTGGTGGTAGATCGGGAGAAGAGACCCTTGCAAAGGTTCATCTCTTTAGTGAATGCACTTCTCTTCTATCTGTATGGCAGGATGGTATAGACCTTAATGTGCTTTGAGTGGCTATTTAAAGCAGAGATGTCGTCCTACAGGACATCTTAAAAGAAGCACACCTATATGGGTTCGACTGCTAGTCATAGTCTATGAGATTCGGGTGATCTCTAGATACTCATGAAAAGGCCTGGAGATTGTCTTATATGCTCCAACCAGAGGGGATGCTCTAGACAGCCCAAGATCGCTTAAGGAACCGAGTAAGCTCTACTTCGCACAAAACCTGTCAATTCAAGGCATAGTCCATTGATCAATTGTGAACTAAAGCAAGCTCCCTTCCTAGATGGATGTTCAACTTAACAGTCTCCATCGAAACACTGGTATATCAAACAAGCTTAGAAACTGAGACCATATTTCGTGCGGGCTTTGGACTTTGGTGGGGATTGTTAGATTAATTGGGCTTAGCCCATTAGTTGACTAGCAATTAATCAAGAAAACTCCAAAGGCCCACACATTTATGGTAAGTGGAGTGGGATTAGTACCACATGGTACACTCACCGAGAGAGTGCTTAACTTAAATAGTGGATTAGTTGGTGCTCTCTCGTGAGGAGTGAGAGGGAACATGGGAAGCCACGCCGCGCCCGCCGCCGCCGCCGTGCCGTGCCGAGCCGAACCGAGCCCGCGACGTGTCGCGTCGCGTCGGCCGCCGTGGCCGCGGGTCGCGGGTCGCGTGGCCTTGGCCTTGGCCTTGGCCTTGGCCGACGTGATGTGATGTGATTGTGCCTTTCGGGCACACCGGAAACGTCCCAACGGCTACATGGCCCGTGCAATGGTCGTAAAGGGCATAAGGGTAAAACATACCTGCGCGGTGTGCGCCCTAGCCGAGGGCTAAAGGGTAACTGTACATGTGCAGTGTGCGCCCTAGCCGAGGGCAAGAGGGTAAAAGCACCTGTGCGATGTTTGCCCTAGCTGGCACTATAAATAAGACAGCCTCCCCTGTCATCCCTATCCAGCAGCCGCCACCTTCTCTGTCCATTGTTCTTGAGCTTGAGCTGAAGTCTCTGCATCTCCGGCCGAGCTCCCTGCTGGCGCACAAAAGGAACTCCGCGGCTTGGCCTCCGGAACTCCGTCCGTCAAAGCGTACACGCACGGGTAGGCGGGCGATCAAGTTTTTGGGGGCGCTCTCAAGCGCGGCCGCTTCCTTCCCGTGACCGATGGCTCCTACGACGAAGCGCCGCCACCGACGCCAACGTTTGCTGCAACCGGATCCGGTGATGTGCATGCCGCGGGCACCGGCAATTTCTCACCCATGGGTATAATCCGAATACTTTGCTTATGCTATTGCTTACTGTTTTGGGTCTAGTAGGCTTTGCATATGATGCTAGTTGCAGTAGCATGTTACGTTTATCTATGCCTATGATGTTCCTGTTAGCATACATGATATCGTTTTTATGGGTTAATGTATCTCGTAATATGCCTAAATCTTCAACAAAGACTTTCGTTTGTATTTAACAAATATTGTTCAATCATAAACTAACTAGGTTCAAAAGATTTATCTCGTGATTTACAATCAAACTGTATAATTAGTTATTTTTTTACCTATATTTACTACTTCTTACATGCGTCCCTAGATTGATGTAACGGAGAGAGAGTGAAAAAACTTGGAACTTGAAAGTAACTGAACAAAGCCCTGGCAAGTTCCCTGTATTATTTGCTCTGTTGGTGTGTGGGGCGGGGCTCTGCATCTGCATGTACAGAAACCGCACGTGCCCCCGGTGACCATGCTTGGCAACCGAGAATAGTAGACACGGTTTGTACGTCTGGCTTTTCAAAGCTGCGCTCTTCGAGTTTTGATGATCAAATAGGTGATTAAATAATGGCCCGGATCGAGAACACACGTAAATTAAACGAAATTTATTTATTTATAGTCAAGCGTGGCAAACTCCAATTATGGGCAGGAAAAGGCGGCAGGGGTAATACAAAATGGGCCGGGGCGTGGAACACGAGTTTCGCCGCGCTCTATGAAAGGCTCACAAGATATCTTTGCATGTAGCAGCTTTGTCGTCTCGCTCGCATATATGGCTGCGCGTGAGGTTTGAAGCTAAGTGCGCCAAGAACACGCTCGTACGTGATGGTGTTTAATTTAGTAAGAGTGCGGTGTGGCTTTCTGGTTTCTGTCTATTTTTTTGGTTGACACATCTGTAAGTTGAGTCTAGATAGCTAGCGTGCCGTGTAGATCATCTAAGGGCACCCGCAATGATAATGGCGGAGTCTTGGCTACATAGTCGATGATGTGGATTTGAGAAGAAAAAAAAAACTATATTATACTATTGGACTCACAAAGCTCTCACATGTTCTTGAGCTACATTAAATGGATCAGCTATTTGCTCTGTCATAAGTGACTACTCTCTCTTACTTTTTGCTTCCCATGTCGGATCTATCTAACTAAATAGCTAGTTGTTGGGACGGCCTAACCAGCCTTTCACCACGAGAAATCACCTGGTTTTGCAGTTTTGTCGAATGGACATTTGTCGCTAGTGGAATAGATATCCTTGTCTATGGCTTATGGTTCTTTTCTTTATTATATTCCCACTGTTTAAAACTACAAGATCTATTGTCTTTTCTTAGATAGCATATATTATATAATACTTTCTCTGTCAAAAACACATGTAACTATATATAGGTTGTATGCTAGAAAAGATAGTTCAAATTTGATTAGATTTCTAGTCAATAATACTCATATTGTGGCTTTAATCAACTCATTATGAAAATATATTTATAATTAAACTAATGATATTTATTTGGTATTATAAATGTTGATACATTTTTATCTATAATTGGTCAGATACTAAATTACGTGATACTACGTTAGAATTGCATGGTACCACTGGGCATTAGAGATTCACATGCGTTTTATTTTTTTTCATATCTATTTATTTATATTTTAGTTTTTAGCAGAATTTTATTTTATTATTTTATTGATAAGGAGAAATACACATCATCATATTCGTTTTTTTTTTTTTTTTTTTTTTGAGGCCAACATCATCATATTCGTGGCAATCTATGAACATAACGAGGCGCGGTTGTGGAGATGGGCTAAGGTCAGTTAAGAATGAAAGGGAGTGCGATAATGGGCCGGGCGACCTAACGTCGGTTGGTGTGGAGATGGGCCCAGGCCATTTAAGAATGAATGAGGGAGTGACAAGGCTCCCTAATTTAGAAGATACATGATGTTAGGCACGAGGATTGAGTAATTTTACATTTATTAACTGTCCAACTTTACTTAAACTTTTACAAATCTCTCTTCCACCTCTCCGGCGCGCCCTATTGGATCATCATCCAATGGGTCAAATTAGAAGTCCACGGTTTGCACGGAGAGTTGGTTTACACTGATCCGTTGCCTTTATAAAAAGCAGAAAGCCATTTATAATTTTATTTTAATTATTATTATTTCTTTATTTTTTGTCTATTCGAAACAGAAAGAAAAGAAAAAAGGCAAAATTACTACTGGCCAACTTTAGCGCTACAAAATTAGAATGAAAATACATTGCATATATACACGGTCGCTTTTATATTAGTTTCATCTCATCTGAAAAGCATCTGCACCTAACTGCAAAGCACGTCCGTAGAAGGATACCCTTACCCCAGGGCTCCCATGTGCTATGCTAGTTCTGTCCCCGAGTTAGCTCATGGTCCTTGGATGAAAGCGCCATGAGAGCAACCACTACAGATCTCATGGTAGGCCTCATCCTGGGATCTTCATGCGTGCATGACTTTGCAAGGTACACGATCTGGTGCAGATAGAGGACACAGGTCATCAAACAGTTCGAACAAAACTGATTATGGAGCCGAGTTTGCCTGTATCACTGACCTTCACAACCGAGTCAATAGGATAGTCACCTCCTAGCCTTGGATCAATCAGTTCCTGAAGAGCTTCCTTGGGGTTTGGCATGCTGAGAGTCTCCTCAAACTGCAAAAAGCAACAAGTAGATTGGAGAAATCAAACATATGAGCAGATCAGTCTGATTTACATTGTGTCCATTCTTTTCCTTCTCATCAACATCCAAACATGAAAATGAAACTCAAATTTTACTTGACAACTATTGTGGCCAACGTAACTGAATGAGACAGGCTTAGAGGAATCAATTTAGGTACAGAGCTCAGATCACCAGGACAAATTGATGCAGTACAATACATGTTGGAGAATTGTATATTTTGTAGTTGTGCACACAGCCACACATTCTGATTGAGACTATAAGAAGTGCCAACTGCCAAGCATGCTGATGACCCCTATGTTCTGAATATTTAGAATACATGGTACAAATTGCAAATTGATCGGAGGGATAAATTACCAGATTAGCCAGGCCTTGTGCATCAGTGAATTCTGTTGATCTCACGATAGCTTCTTTGGCTGAAAGAAGTTCATACAGGACTATACCAAAAGCGTAGACATCCACCTTAGGAGAAACCTCACCATATCGAGCATACCTGTCAATCAGACAATTCTTTGGTACTGATAAAATGTGGAAGCAGCAGAGGATTGTAAATGGTAAACAATACCGTGATGTTATTTTGAGAGTGGTGCACATTCATACATTCATCTGAACTGATAAATGAAGAAGATAGTTGATACCCTGAATACTTACTCTGGAGGCATGTAACCAAATGTACCAACAACTCGTAGTGATGGGAGTGACTGTGAAGTCTGTGATGTAGTTCCAATTTCTGAAAGTTTTGTCAGTCCAAAATCTGCAACCTGCAAGGTACCACTGGTATTGCACATAAGATGGCTAAAACATGGAAAGCTTGATGAATGGTTTCAACCTTTGCTCGAAAATCTTTGTCTATCAGGATATTTGCAGATTTGATATCCCGATGAACATACACTGGAACAGTGTGCTCGTGAATATACTCTAGACCCCTTGCTGAATCAAGGGCAATTTGCACCCTGCTGGTCCATGAGAGAGGTTCATAACCTACAAGAAATATATGTGCTGGATACTTTAGGGGAAAGTGCAACACGGTACTGCAAGTGCAATTTGATACATTCAATAGCAAAAACTTTACCAGTCCCATGCAGATGTTGGCTTAGGTTTCCGTTCTCAATAAATTCATAAACAAGGAACAAGCAACTTTCAACACAATAACCAATCAAGTGCACCTGTGGGTACCAAAGAATAAATAAAAATATTCCAACAGGAAAATCAATAGTATGTTACATATTGAAGAAATATAATCTTCTGTGAACTTAAGTCAATTTTATTATTAATTAACTTTCTGAGGAAAGTACAGAAAAACAAGGTTGGTAATTAATAAAAAGATTAGTTCCAAATATGCCTTATCTCTGAAAAGTGAAAAATCTAAGAGCTCCGACCAGATTCGAAAGTGATGGACGCGTGTCAAAACCTTCAGTTCAGCAAGGAATTCTTGAGATGCCTTTGTATCCATTTTCTTTATGGCAGCTTTCTGGACACAGGAAAGAGAAAGGGAAAACTATTTCACATCACAAGCATACCCCAGATGAACTGCCTCCTTTTATTTTGTTTATGTGCAAATCCACAAGGGTTCATAGGTATTAGTTGTCTATTGAACTACATTGCTTAGCCATGTTCCACATTGAGAAAAAGTTGAGCTGACCTCGCCTCTAAGCTCAGCATAATAAACAGAGCCAAAACCACCTTGCCCAATTTTATGCTCCATACTGAAATTGTTTGTAGCATCAGAAAGCTCTTCATATGAGAACTCTATGGATCTGTCAACCTTCATGCCCTCAGCTTGTGGAGCCTTGCCTGGAAAGACATTTAATTAAAAAAAACACACATAACAAGTTGACAAAACATACTATTGTGTTTGCCAACATGACACAATTTATAATTTTATACGAGAAAAAAAGATAGTATGTTCCTTACTAAGTTGGACCGAATCCTCTGGAGATGAGTGTGATACAGCTTTTCTCACTTTTTGCTGCTTATAATACAGCCAGATGCCAACAATCAAAATAACAATACAGGCTATCACAATTCCTGCTATTGCTCCTCCAGAAAGGATCTTTCCTGTTTCATGTAGTAGAAGATGAGTTAATTGCCTTTGCTTCTGTCCATTGAGCAAACCATCCAACTTTGCTTGTCAATGTTTGATAGCCTTAATATAGAATCATATCTCATAAAAGTGTAGAAGTGTGCCAGCACTGCACAAGGTGATGAACTATCAGAATTCTGAACCTGTTAATATAATGGAAATTAAAAATGATAACTGAACAGAGAACAAAGCAATACTCACCCTGATTCCAGAGGGTGGTAATTACCGTCTGCATCTGGAAAAAAAAAGAACAGAACAAAAGCATTCCAACACAATTAAATTGATGCTATACGATTAAGTTGTTAAACACAAACTGTATAATTCCTTGCAAAAAGTGACCAGTCAAATAAATGAAAAAAAAAACATAAAAACACAATTGAAAGTTGAGTTGGTCCTCTTACGTCATCAACTAAATAGTTAACCCAATAACTATGTTTAGAAAATCTTCATTCATTTTCAATACATCAAGTTACTTACTAATTTAGCATCTGATAGCCAGGCCCTAGGGATCAATAAGCAGAAACAGGATAACTGAAGTTACCATACAGTAAACTTTATAATACCAACGAAATGGTACATTTGAGGACTAAAATTTTTTTGTGCGACCTAATATTAGCCATAATTTCATTGCCAAGTCAAAATTGCGATCAACTAAACTGGACCGGAACATAGTGACATGATTATGCTACTCTGAGGTGTTCGCAAATTACCTAGCTACACAACCCAAATTGGAATTCAACCGGGAATCCAACTGCCGATACTGCAAACACAGACCCTTTTGCAATTCATAATTTGTGGGAATTGTACCCTCACCTTTCACTGGGATAAACACGATCCCCTTCCCGGAGGCCCCGTCCATTCCAGGGTTAAACCTCCTGAGCAGCTCCAACTGCGCACGAGACGAGAACCCGTAGTGCTCCGCCACCGAGGAGAACGTCTCCCCTTCCCATAGTGGATAGGTGAGGAACAGCCCGTACCGCCGCGACAACCTCCTGTCGCCGCAGGAGCAGTTCACGTTGACATCGATCTTCCCAGCGACAGGCAGCTTACCCACCGGGTCCGTGTTGGTGGCCGCCAGCCACGAGGCGGTGGTGAGGTTGGCGAATTTCGCGGCAACGTCGCCGTACGTCCCGCCGCCGCCGGTGGGCGTGTAGGAGAAGGACCCAGCGAGGAAGGTGGAGGCTGGGTCAGCGGGGAGCCCGAGGCAGGAGCAAGGGAACGGGATGATGACGCGGTACCCGGTGACGATGTAGTTCGGGTCCGCGATTTCGGGGTTGTAGGGGAGCAGCTTGGTGTAATCGGCGATGCCGAAGAGAGAGGCGATGAAGGTGAGGTTGGACTCCGCGGAGAAGTAGTACGCGGCGAGGGCCAGTGGGCAGCCGGCGCGGCAGCCGTCCCCGGAAGCTGACACCGCAGGGGCAGCTCCGGTGAGGAGGACGAGGAGGAGAGGGAGCATGGCGTGGCTGTAGCGGGACTGGGGGCGGAGCCACCACAGCCTCGGAGGAGACTAGGGACGACGAGAGTGACGGCATGGTTTTGACTCCTACTTTAGACAGATGGGTAAGTGCAGTGGGCTCGGTTTATCGGGCCAAAAATCGCACCCGCCGCCTCCAAAGCCGAGCCCATTTATGTGGCATGGTTTGGCATTACTAAGTTAGATACTTGCTCAAGCATCTTTAGAGTAATCTCAAAAAAAAAAAAAAAAAGCATCTTTAGAGAACTTGATCCTTCAGAAAAAATGTGGCACTGCCGCACTGGATTCTCGAAGTCTGGTGAGATCGATGTTAAGCGGCATCAAGCTGGAAAGGTTTTCCTTAGAAAACTTTGGTGGAGAGTTTATTGTTTTAGTTGCTAATGTGTTAGATAAAAACTCACAAAACATGGCCCAGGCTTATGTTTATGGACCTGCACAAGATGAGTGTAAAGACCAGTTTCTGTGTCAACTGGCAAATATGTGTGTTAACACTTAACAGTAAGCATCCTATGCTAATGCGTGGGGACTTCAATATTTTAAGCTACAGTGAATACAAGTTTGTAGTAGTTTATAAGTTCTTTTATTTGAATTTTTTATTCTTAGATATTCATTTTAAGTTCACATATTTTTTTGATTTATTTATTTATGAAATTTTAAATAATCCTGGATGGAGACATGCTCTATACTAAATTTAATCTATCTATTTAAAATTTTGTAGTAATGCAAAGGATAGCATTATATATTTACTCACAAATAAATATGGAGTGTAATGACAGAGCCGTCTCTGTTTGTAAATCGAAAATGCCTGCCATTTGACCTGCCCACCTTTGATTATGCTTTTTACATAGTAGTGATATCTAATCAATCAAAATTGATCTACTTTTATTTGTTGATAACCATTAGATCTAAACTTTTCTAATCCTGCACCCATTATTCTCCACAAGCTTCTTGATGAAGTTCGTGAACATTTTAGGTGACTCTCTTTTTTTTTTTTTTTTTTTTTTTTTTTTGAAAGCGGAACTTCACCCGTACTTCATTAAGGGAAAGACCTAAAGAATGGCGCCAAGAATCGGATACAAGAGGAGTCGCGTGTAACCCTCGGGTTACCCACGAACCCCCCGACACAAACAAATAGCAAGAATACACGGTAGGGGAGGGTGAAACCTCTACCAAGCCACACCACACGACACTGGCTGAGACGGGCAGCTCAAGCCCACAACCCAACCTCCCGGGGTACGAGATAAGGTACAACACAGAGTTTGCTGCTGAGAAGATGAAGCCTAGCGGCATCCAACCCTCGACTCGACAAAGGACTGTGTAGTCACCGGAGTCCAATGGCCAACGGCTCGACAGAGACCGTGCAGCCCCGACGTAACAACCAGAGAGAACAACAGTGGATTCCACAAAGCGACCGTGTAGTCACCGGAATCCAACGCCAACGGCTCGACAGCGACTGTAGCCATCGACACCGAACAACACGCCCAACAGAGCCGCAACGCCGACCCGTGCAAGGCAACCAACGCGGCAAGAAGCACGCAAGGTGTACGTGGAGGGGGAGGGACGCATTCCAACGATGTAAACGGATGTAGCTGTGGGATGCAACAAAATAAGCCTCCAAAGAAAGTTGATGCGCCATGACGCCAACATCGCTGTGAAGAGCATCCCACGACGGCCGGATCCGTGACGGAGAGAGAACGACGCCTTCAAGAAGGTGATGACACTAGCACGCCACCGCCGCTGGCCACTCAGCATAAAGCCCGCAGTGGTTTTCACCCATGTCCGCCAACGCTTAGCAGCGACGCCGCCGCCTGAACGACCCGGACGAGCACGGGCGAAGGCATGGCGCATCGCGGCGCCACACGCTGAAGCAACGCCAGAGGAGAGGCCGTGAGTGCTCGCGGAGCCAACATCGACCGCGCCACCATGACGCCTTCTGTCGTCCGACAAGCGGATCGAGCGCCATCGACCGCCACCATGGCGTCGACAACGCCACCCAAAACCACCACAGAACACCACCATGGTGCATGCCGACCCCCAGTCGCAAGACCCTCCATCTCGGTCGTGGAGGACTCGGCGTGAACCTCGGGGGGAGCACGCGAGGCTACGCAGCGTAGGCCGCCGACGCCCCAGCCACCACAAACCGGGCATGGGTGGATCCAAAGATGCCGCCGGCCGACCACCCACCACCGGGAGGACTGTCACGCCGCAGATGACCACGTCGCATCCCCGCGCCCGGAGGAGAGGAGGGGCACCGCCGCACCCGGAGGGCGCCGGGGAGGCTCACCGGGCTGGGTGGCCGCCGCACTGCCGCCGGCCGTCAAAGTGGGGACAGCGGCTGAGACGCGGATCCGGCCCCAAGATGGGGGATCCGCCGGCCGCCGGAATCGTTGAGGAAGAGTAGGGGCGGGACGCCGCCGCCGCCGCCGAGCCCGCCACAGTAGGAGATCCACGCCCCGTGCACCGTTGGATCCGGCCCCGTGAGGTCTTGACTGGCCGTGTCTGTCGCCGCAGGTCGCCGGAGAAGTGGCCGGGCGGAGGTGGAAGATGGAGGGGATTAGAGGGGAGGAGGCGAGCGCGAGGTGCAGCTGGTACGGGGCTTTGAGGTCCCGCCACGCCGACACGAAAGGTGAGGGCGGGCGATGGCGGCCGGAGGGAGGCTACGCGGGAGGGGGTTTGGTGGCGGGGCGGCCCTCGAAGTCGCCCAGAGCGGACTTCGGGGAAAGAGGGGGTGAGAGAAAGATCTAATCTAACTGGCCGGGCTAACCTTTAGGTGACTTTCTCAATCTAGAAGAACTATAGTTTTAATTTTCGAGAGCGGGCGGTTCACCCGAGTAACTCTAGTTATAGTTCCTTTACTTTGTAGTCGACTAGGTGAAACAGGTCAAAACAATTATCATCGAATTATTTGATGTGGATGCTCATTTCATGATCGATCCGGCGGTGGTGGAGGGAGGGGCTGAGGGGCCCCCCCCCCAAACAACATTCTAATGTGTTAGCGAGCAGCTTATGTGCATGTTCGCGACGTTCAAATTAGGCTCTCCTTGAATGTAGCTAGTCTCGTGTTGTACTTTTATACTTGTACTAGCAAAAATGCCGTGCGTTGCCACCGGGGTCACATGATCGGACTCCGTATTTTGGGAAACAACTTCACTTAAGTTAAAATTATCATTTCAAATAAGCATTTGATTAAAATAGTTTGTCATACTCGTTCACACACTAAAATTACTATAATATAGTTATTTATTTTTATTTATTTTCTCTTTTTCCCCTAGTTATTTTAGCGTTTTCCTTTTCGGGCGGGTGCGCCGACCGCAAGGACGCCCTTACGCGCCGGAAGGGCCGCCTCTCCACACCCGCCGTTGCCAATGCCCGCCTCGCCGCAGCACCTCTCCGTGCCCTCGGGTTTGCCTGGCCTCGTTAGGCCGACCGTTCTCATTGTCTTCTCCCGCCCGGGTCGTGCTAGCCGACGAGGCGGCCCACGAGCGCCCCAAGCCCGCCCCGACGCCTTGATCCTTCGTCGTCGCGTCTTCTTCCTCTGGCCCGTCGCCCCCGCCCGCCACCGCCTCGCCCGCGGCGCCCGGCCCTAAGGGCTCGCCGGACTCCGACGAGCCCCTAGGCGCCGGGCGGCGTCCGCCTCCTCCCATCCCCTTTTTCTTCACGGCTTCGAAACCCTAACCCGCTCCCGCCGGCGACGGCCTTCTTCTCCACCTCCTCCGGCGGCGGCCATCTTCTCTAGCTCCCGGCCTCCCGCTCCCCGCCGCCAACCCGTGCCACCGGATGGGTCTCTCCACGGCCCGGAGCTCGGCGGGCGCCGCCGCCGAGCTCACCATCGCCGAGCCGCCCGCCACCGCCGTGTCGGCGGTCGCCGACCAGCCGGGCGGGGCCTTTCTATGCCCGAGGAGGAATGGAGGGGGGGGGGAGGTCGACGACGCATGGGCGGCCGGGCGAACCCTAAAGCGACGGCGTGGTCGAAACCCTAAATCGACGGCAGCGATCGTCCGGCGGGCGGCAACGACGCTGATTTAAGACGACGACGCGATGAAGATGAACGAAGACGACGACGGCAAAATGAAGCAGGCCTTGGCCGGGGCGCCAACATTTAACCGACCGGGTCGGGCGACGTTCGCCGCCGACTTGTTGGCCGCTAGCATTGCCCGTCCGCCCAGCGTCACCGTGGTCCGAGTCCTCGGCCGTTGGATTGGCTCAAGCGTCACCATGTATATAAATTATAAATTATATATAAAAATGAACTATATAAATACCAAATTAAACATTTAAACATTCCTTGACCATATACGCCGCCGTCTGTGTTCCGAGATGCATGATCACGGCCTCATCCTCTTCGTTATTATTATATTAATTATTCCCTAGCTTATCCGCCAGGAGATTGAGATTGAGAGCAAAGCGGCAAGGCTGCATGCGTGCAATGCTCTATGGCCCATGGCCCATGTAGCGCGCAATCCAACCGCCGAGGCCGAGGCGGAAGACAAGGGAGGCCAGCGAGTCCACGCAAAACAATACGATCTGGAATCAGATTTGGCCGGCGGACAGTAAATTTATGGCGGATTGACGTAAATTTTCCCTTTTTAATATTAGGTATAGATAAAGGTGTAGTAGCAGTAAGCTCATGTAGTACTCCCTCTCCTTTGTAATCAGTCATCTTATCTCTTATTGATCCTTTGTAATCAATCATCTTATCTATTCTCTTGAGGAGCTCAAACTATTTTATGGAAAGCACGAGATTGATATTTCGGATCTAAGTAAGAAATATGTTTTTTTTTTCATCCGAGCATGCTAGCTCTTTTTTTTTTTTTTTTGGCGACTAGGGCTCTTTCACACTCTTTGAGAGTAGGACCTTGACTACATCCATAAATTATCGCTTGATGAAGAATCAAATGTTGGCAAGCTACAAAACGCTTGCAGCAAATTTCAAATTTCCTGAATGATATAAACGTGCCATCCACGTCTGGTCACGACGCGCCGAGCAATGCATAGAAACATCTAGAAACTCCAGTGGTCAAGCGTGCGTGAACCCAATAATCAATTGATAATAATTAATTGCTGGTTCATTGAGCGTAGTACCCAATCACATCTTGACAAGCATGATCAGGTGTCACGTGGACCATGGAACACCAGAACACGTTTGGTGACAGCGAATGCGACGCCGCGTGTCTAGCGTCCGCTGCTCGCGCTGCTGCTCCTGCCATGGTGTTGACGACCGTCGACTGGCAGCCCGGCCGCGACGGCCCGCACGTCGACGTCGCTGCTCTGGAGTATGTGCAGGTACTGCTCGAGGTCAGGGAACTCCACCGTCTCCGTGGACGACGACGACGACGACGCGGCCGGCAGCTGGGGTGACAACGTCATGGTCGTCGTCGTCGTCGTCGTCGTCGGGAAGTTGAGCTTGGCCTTGGCGCCCTTGAACCTGCGCGCGGCGTCGTCGTAGGCGTGGGCGGCCTCCTCCGGCGTGGCGAACGTGCCGAGCCACACGCGCGCCGCCTTCTCCGGGTCCCGTATCTCCGCCGCCCACTTGCCCCACGGCCGCCGCCTCACGCCCCTGTACTGTGCCCGCCGCGCCTGCACCTCCGTCGCCGCTCCTCCTCCTCCTGCTGCACAGAAACGTACGGAACGTGTGAGTGTGTGACGACCAAACACCAAACATGCATGTACGTATGTACACAGAAACCTCGCAGTACCGTACCTTGACGACGCGGCTCCGGCGGGAGCGCCGCCGCGGCCTCGGCCCCGCGCGGTGGCTCAGCGGCGCAGACGACGTGGGTGAGCGCCGCCGCGGCCATGACGGCGACGTCGTAGTCGGCGCGGGCCGCGGAGTAACTGCGGCTGAGAAAGCCGCCCCCTGCTGCTGGTTCCACGTTTGGAACCTCTCCGTGCCAAGGAGTGCCGACGCCTCTGTGGCCATGCATGCTGCTGCTGCCTCGCCGTCAAAGCCAAGCCCATACGTCTCCCAACACGGAAGCAAGAAAAGGTGATAAGATAACGATGTGAAGTAGAGGCCGCTGAGCACCCTATATTATATATAGAATTAAGCTCTCTCTACCACCGCGATGGTTTTAAAAAGTTCTTTATTTTTTTGGTACGTACTAGTCTGTCAACAGATTTTTGTTGCTGAAATCTGTCAAATTATGGACCAAAGTACCCCTCTTCATGTTTTTCATCTTGTAATGTCCTGTTCACTTGAACTTAACGACATGACTGATATGGTACAATATTCTCTCTCATAACAAAACAACGTGAGCTGACTTTCTAGCTTTTAAATGTCAACTCAGCAGTTGTATTTTTTTTTTTTTTGTTTACCTTCTGATTTTTATCTGAAGAAACCAACAAAAGTCTGAAACAAATAAACATGCTCTCAATGTTTATAAACTCGAGTACAAAGAGCAAACAACCTTTAACAACAATACTCAAAATGAAGTAGCATTGTCGCAACACTACATGGTTATGTTTGGTTCAGCTTCTAGAAAGTATTTCTATAGTCAAAAGGTAGAAGGTGTTTTCACATGTTAGTTTTTTGGAGCACCTTAGATCCTCTTTTGGGCTTTCAACTTTCGGCTTTTCTAAATATTTGCAAATAGAGAAGCGTTTTTACAATTCGATGGAGATAGAGAGGGGATAGTTTTTATAGTTGTTTCAACCAAAAACCGGTTACAAGTTTTCCAAACATATAGCTTACAACACACAACTTTTTAATAGTTCACAAGCGAACCAAACAAACCATAAGAAACGATTATTCAGAGGTGACCCATTGTTCTAGAAGCGACCCCATATATAGAAAAATTGCATGTAAGAACAGTTTTCAGAGATAGCTTGACTTTAGAAATCGGTTATGTAGAGTCAATTAATGTTTCTGACCTCTATTTCCAGAAACATCTCTACAAATTAGTATTCTAGAGATGGTTGGTGTTATAGACCGTCTCTAAAAAGATAGACATTTTCCACGATCTGATCACAGTGCTTTCCTACTTGGTGTAGTGATAGGAGAAACCTGCATACTCCCTCCGTCCCTTTTTATTTGTCTCTAGAGAAGCGTGTTTGTGAGAAAACACGGTTCTCTAGAGACAAACATTTTAGGGACAGAGGGAGTACTCTAAGTGGTAGAAACTGCATGTACATGTATATTTTCGTAGGATCACAGTACGTGTTTTTCTAGTGGGTTTCTTTTTCTAGAAGCCGAGCTAGGAGTAAAAAAAAAAAATTGGCACCTTGCCAAATGTTAATTATTACATTTTTATAGGCGCTTCAGTAGAGAGGAAGTTGAAGAAATCACATCAATAAATTGATTTTGACCGTCTCTAAAAATACTTTGGTAGTATTGTTAATTGTGATCTGCTTTCTAGAAGGCTAGCTAGGATTAAAAAAATTGACACATTTTATACCAAATGTTGATTATTACATTTTTATAGGCGCTTCAGTAGAGAGGAAGTTGAAGAAATCACATCTATAAATTGATTTTGACAGTCTCTAAAAATACTATGGTAGTATTGTCAATTGTGATCTGCAAGGACACTGCTAACGACAGGGGAAGCTGTTATTTCATCTCGTGAATCGTGAGCCGAGTTTTCAAATCGTCCTTACGTACAAGCATTGCCAACAACACATGAAAAAATTAAGAGGTCGAGGGAAAGGGCCGCAGTTGTCTTGATGCGAACACTGAAAATAAAGATAGTTCCCATGCAAATCCAAAAAGTTGCTACAGTTTCCCCGTCACATCAAATCTCTTAACGATATATATGGAGTCCTAAACGTAGGTAAATAAAATAACTAATTGCACGGTTTGACTGAAAAGTACGGAGACGAATCTTTTGAGCCTAGTTAGTCTATGGTTAGACAATAATTAACAAATACAAACGAAAAGTGCTACAGTGGCTCAACCCAAAATATTTCACCAACTAAACACCCCCTGAGATTTGTTACGTGCAACGATGCAAGTTGTTGAGTGTCAGCAAGGAAAGCGAATCAAACAAGTCACAAGTGGGACGACAGGGCTCCGGCGGGGACTTTCGGTGCAGTTTCGTCTCGGCGAAGTCAGAGACCTGACGACATGGACGTTCACACTCACTCGTCGAGCTATTGCTTAGGAGGAGACGAGACGTACACGAGCTAGAGCAGCAGAGCAGGCTAGCTGCAGCAGGGTACATATACCTGTCTGTATCTCCCGGCATATATAAGCACGGACTGGTTCATCACTCTTCATCTGTGATACGACCGTCATCCGTGTGGTTGATGCTGCCTGCGTCAGTGTAGGGCCGTGAT
The DNA here is from genome assembly GCA_015847255.1 of Hyparrhenia diplandra. Lineage (NCBI taxonomy): Eukaryota > Viridiplantae > Streptophyta > Magnoliopsida > Poales > Poaceae > Hyparrhenia > Hyparrhenia diplandra. The sequence continues at coordinate 61,132 of JADLZK010000695.1, forward strand.
CTTCGAGTACACAAGATGATTGTAGTTAACAAAATGCATGTGAACATGTTCAGCAGGAGTACTTTTAATTAGTCTCAGAGATTAGTTAAGCTTGGCGGTAGTTGTCGTCGTGATGGCAGGTAGGAGGCAGACGCTAATCATGTAGATCAATTGTTTGTTTTCTTGAATCAAGTCAAGTAGATGTATATTCACTTATACGAATAAGTAAGTACAGATGCAGACACGCTAATATACATTCAAGTAATAAGTTCACACTAGTACATATGAACACCCATATAATAACTCTTAATAAAATACATGTAAAGTCGTGTTCATGAAAAAAAAACCCATATAAACACAAGTCGATCCATTCTGCACTTTTATAAAGATCTCCAGAAAAATTAAACTAAGTTTCACTCCCACTTTATTCCAACACACCTCGATTGAGGTAGATGCCTCGGCGAAGTAAAAATATCTTTTTTTTTTTGTCGAACACGACTTCACGTGTTTTATTAAGAGAAGAAGCTAAAGACCGGCTGAACAAAACAATAACAACGAAACGGGACGATGACACAGCACAAACCAACACAACACAACACAATCACAGAGGTAGTGGCCACAAACAATGAAACAAACAAATGCAGCAACTATTGCCGAAAACAAGGAGAGGAACACACCACCAAGCCACACAACGCAACCACGCCGATTCGATATGCAACATCGTTAATTAGGCCGATACTCAGGAGACGCCGATTGAATAGAGGAATGGAAGTCTCGGTCGCCAAAACCCACACAACATTGGGGGGAAGGTGGGCGTGTAGGAGAAGGACCCGGGCGAGGAAGGTGGAGGTTGGGTCGTGGAGAGCCCAAGGCAGGAGCAAGGAAACGGGACAATGACACGGACCCGATGACAATGTAATTTGGGTCCGCGATGTCGGTGTTGTAAGGAAGCAGCTTGGTGTAGTCGGCGATGCCGAAGAGGGAGGCGATGAAGGTGAGGTTGGACTCCACGGAGAAGTAGTACTCGGTGAGGTCCGGGGCCGGACAGTTGGCGCGGCAACCGCCCCCCGTATGCATACACCGCAGGAGCAGCTTTGGTAAGGAGGACGAGGAGGAGAGGGAGCATGGCGTGGCTGTGGCGGACTGGGGGCGGAGCCACCACGGTCACGGAGGAGACTAGGGATGAAGAGAGTGACGCGATGGTTTTGACTCCTCTTACTTTAAAACAGACGGGATAGTGCAGTGGGCTAGGTTTATCGGGCCAAAAATTGCACACGCCCGCCAAGGCCCGAGCCCATTTATGTGGCATGGTTTGGCATTATTATGTTAGATACTTGCTCAAGCATCTTTAGAGAACTTGATCCTTCAAAAAAAAATGTGGCACTTCTAAGTCTTACTTTTTTTTGAGATTACACGTATAACGCAGACACTCAACACGCACGCACACTTACCCCTATGAACACGCGTACACAAACCCTACCCCTATGAGCACCTCCGAAGGACCGAGCCGGCAAATCTTGAAGTTCACGGTCACCACAGCGCTCATTTGCCGACGGGACGTCGCCTACCACTTAATGCACAAGGTCGAAAAATCCTGGAATAAATCTAGAATAATGTGTTGCACCCAGGATTTGAACCCCCGGGTGAGAGCCTCCTCCCAACCAATGACCTTTGTCATTGCGCCGCGGAACCCCTTGGCGGTGAGGGGAAATTAGCCCCTGGAAAGTCTGCCCCCCACTCCAGATTATTTTGGATTTCTTCTTCCCCATGGGAGGTATCCACGGCAGAGGAGAGTTCCATACTGCTCTTTAGCGACTGGCGTCGTGGGAGCGACGACCGGATCACGCCGTGGTGGCGGCGGCGACGGCCTTGCGACTGGTGACGCCGCAAGCGACGAAGCAGCTCAAACGAGTTCTCGAGCGAGTCGGGGAAACCTACCAGGCCTCGCGAGTCGTGGATTCCTACCACGGGGAAAAGGAAGGAATCAGGCTAAGAAGCTCGGGTGGGTGGGCTGCCAAAGTACTCCCTCCGGGTTGGTATTAGAAGTCGTTTAGGATAGCGATACGGTCTTTAAAACACAACTTTAATCACTTGTTATTACAAAAATATTTATGTAAATGTGATATATGTATACTTTTATCAAAGTATTTTTTAACACAAATCTATTCATATAATTTTCATATTTATAAACTCAACAACTTAAATGATTTATATTCTCAATGTTTGACCCAAACCTTATCCAAAAACGACTTCTAATACCAACCCGAGGGAGTACGCAACAATTTGGCCCGGGGAGAATGGCACCGGCAAGATTGACACCGGAAAATGTCCGAGGTCCCTCCGGGAAAGTGGGCTGCCAGCCTGCCAAAGTAGGCTTAAGGGAAAATCTGGTGGGATCGTGTTAAGCGGCATCAGGACGGAGATGGCTGATCCTCAAGCATGCCCCTGGCTTATGTTTATGGACCTGCACTGGCTTATGTTTATGGACCTGCACAAGATGACTATAAGGCTATGTGCACCGCGTACGCGAAAGACATACTGGAGGAGCATTTACGGGACGAGCGAGCTGCAGTGCTGTGCTCATCCCGCTTCCGGTATTCCTTGAGTTGACACCAGCGTGGCCTCTGGAGAGAGAGCCCGAGGTGGGAGGGGAGAGAGTGCCCATCCGCGCACGAGGAGGCCGCTGCTAGCCCACGGTCTCCTGCCGCCGGAGCAGCCGCTCGAACGTGTACTGTCATCTAGAAAAACACTTGTAACATATACATTTAAATCAGCTGAAACATACAATAACATGTACTGTCATCTCAACATATGCAATACGTAGATAAAGCACTTACGCATATTTTCAAAACATCATTGATGTCACTCCTACTAAGCTTAACACGCCGCGCTGCCGCCGTCGCTCGGTCATGGGCGACGGCGGGCGACCATACCCTAGCGCCGCCGCCCCTCAAGCCAGCACACTCCAGCCGCGCCGCCACCGGAGCGGGCCGCCGGAGCTCGCGTGGTCCGCGGGGAGGGTGGCGCGGGCTCTCCCCTTTTCTCCGGGCGGATCCGGGGCGGCACGGCCGCCGCCCCCTCGGAGGTGCCTCGCCGGGCGTGGCCGCCCCCGGGCGGGCGGCGGGTGCTTCGCCGCCAGATTCGGGCGGCGCGCCTACCGATCGGGTGGGTCGCGCCGGGGGACGCGGTCTTGGCCGAGGTCGGCCTCCGGTCCGGGGTGGCGGCGTCGGGCGGCCATGGCCGGTGCGGACGGTGGCCGGCGCGTTTTCGCGACGCCGGGCGGCGGCGGGCGGTGTCTTTGGGGCGTTACGCGGCGGCCGGTGGCGGGCGTCGACGACGCCACACGGGCCGGGCGACCGCCGGTCCCCGCCTATTCCGACTTGGCAGCGATGGGGGCCGGAGGGGTCTCTCGCAGCGACTGGTTGAGGTATGATGGCTCTTGCTCCTCCTCCCCTCCGCGCCAAAGAACTTTGGAGCAGCGCCCCGTGGTGGGGGCTTGGGGCCCTGACGCTTCCCCTCATGGTGCCGTGGTGGTTCCTTGGGTGGTGCCGGGTTTCTTCCCGGTAGCGGCGAGGTGTGGTGGGAGCGTACTCCCGGTACGGCCGAGCGTGTGCGCGTGCATGGTGCTCACGCGGGCAAAAGCCTCAATACCGCTTAGTCGGTGGCAATGGTGGCGGCGGCCTCGTGGCGTCTCGCTCCCGCTGGGGGGGCACCATTGAGTGCATCTATGGCTTTGCGGCTTGGGATTCTCGTGGTGAAAACCCAGTCCCTTGTGGACGGCGACGGCGGCGCCATCGGGCGCCGTTCCTCCTTTGGAGGCGCCGCGATCTTGAGACCCAGCCGGTTTGTGCAGGGGGTGGTGGTCGGCCGGGTGGAGTCGTCGTCGCGTCACAGCTGGAGGTGCACACGGTCCGTGTTGGCCGGAAGATGCAGAGGGCCCTGGGTGCCGGAGGTCCCGAGTTGGCGTGCATGGTGGTGGTGATCTCGGTGCCGGGCCGAGCGGAAGTGGCGTTCTCGAAAGTGGTTTCAGATATCCGAAGTCTCGGGTAGTGGAGTGAGGCGGTGGGTGAGGCGAGGCCCCCACGCCAGAGTTGCCGGATCAGTGGTTTCCTTTGTTCCGCGACGGATTTTCTGCCGACGTGAGGCTGGAGCCGGGGATCGACGATTGTGGGGGTGTGCAGCTTGGGGGCGATAGCCTCATGGTGGCGGAGTTTTCAGCTGGATGCTCGAGCTTGCAGCGAGCTTTGGCTCATCGTTGGTGACGACGGCGCAGTTTGCAGTTTTGATTGGTCAGTCGGCTTCTCTCCCAGTGTGGTGGTGGTGTCACTTTGTGTGCTTTTTGTTTTATTTTTCTTGAGTTGTTCCGAGTGGTGGCTCGTGATCGACGTCCCAATCCGACCGAGCGGGGCGGTGTTTGGAGCCTCGTGTTGATGACCCAATCCAACCGAGAGGTTTTTTTCCTTTGTGTATCTTTTTGCTCCTTTCCGCTGGCCGTGTTAGTTGAGTTGGTGGATCCCGCAGTAGGTGGAGTGAAACACTCCCCTAAGTCGAGCTGAGTGGGCGCCATTTGTGGTGTGAGTTGAGTTGTTTGGTACCTAAGTGTGCTTTGGGGAGTAGGGTACCCTCCTCATCCGTATGGTTTTTCGACCCGTTTCCAACCAAAAAACTGGGCTGGCACTTGCCTTTTCTTTTTCGCCTAATAGAAATCGTGCAAAAGCTTTTGCCGCCCCTTCTAAAAAATATATATTTTCAAAACCACTGAAATATTTTTGTAACTATTGCAACATATACCAAATACCAAACGTGTACGTATATGAGACACTCATAACACATACGGAGCTGTGCTTGATGCCATGGAGTGAAACTTTGTTCCTCACTCGCCTGCCATGAAGAGAGTGAGTCCACGCTCCTCTCACAAACAGGAAAGGGGCCTAACACCTTGCGACGCAGCAGCAGCATGCAGGACGCAGATTACTACCGAGTAAATAACAAATTGCGCGTCGAAGAAAACCTCTTGTTGATGGTGACACTGGTTTTCTGGCCGGTTGCTTTGTTCTCAGCTGAGACAGCCAGGATACCGTTCGCGTCGATATCAAACGTGACAGTAACCTCTAGACCCCTCCTGGGTGCTGGAAAAATGGAGAACTCAAACTCACCCAACAGATGGTTGTCGCGAGTCATGGCCCCCTCACCCTCGTACACCTGCATGCGGATACAAGGCTGATTTTTGGAGTCAGAAGATATGTGGATCAGTTGATTTATTATTGTGCCGTTACTCCTGAAAATCTCCAGGGTCATGATACCACCACCGTCTGTGTCGTCGTCAGCAGATAGCACGACATACTTCAATGTGGGGATATAGGTGTTCCTTGGGAGCACTACGGTCATTACACCCCCATCGGTCTCGAAACCAATAGAAAGAGGGGTAACATCCATCAGGAGGGCATCCTGGATCTCCAAGGCCTGTCTAGTCAAGAGGCCAGCCTGGACAGCTGCTCCGTAGGCAACAGCCTCGTCTGGGTTGATGCTCATGCAAAGCTCCTTCCCGTTGAAGAGCTCCCGGAGAAGCTGCTGGATCCTTGGGATTCTAGAGGAGCCACCAACAAGGACAACATCATCAACTGAGCTCACGTTCATGTTTGCATCCGAGATGCACTTGCGCACAATGTCCACACACTTGCTGAAGAGATCAATGTTGAGCTCCTCAAACCTGGCACGGGTGATGGTTGAGTGGAAGTCGATGCCCTCGTACAGATTGTCGATCTCAATGGTGGCCTTTGCATTTGACGAGAGGGTCCTCTTGGCCCTCTCACAGGCTGTCCTCAGCCTCCGAAGAGCCATAGGGATGCCACTGATGTCCCTCTTCTTCTTTCTCTTGAACTCTTGTACAAAGTGGCTGACCATACGGTTGTCAAAGTCCTCACCACCAATGTGAGCATCACCGGCCGTGGCCTTGACATCAAACATGCGTTCCTCGATGGTGAGCAGAGAGACGTCACAGGTACCACCTCCCAGGTCGAATACAAGGACATTTTCCGCCAGACCTGGCGTGGCAGCCTTCTCCTGAAGACCATAAGCCATAGCAGCAGCAGTAGGCTCGGAGATAATACGCATAACATTAAGACCAGCAAACACCCCTGCATCGAAGGTGGTCTTCCTCTGCATGTCAGTGGAGCAAGCAGGAACAGTGACAACAGCATTCTCCACGGTGGTCCCAAGGTAGGCTTCAGCAGTCTTCCGCATCTTGGCGAGAACCATGGCGGAGATGTCTTCAGCCGAAACCTGTCGCTCCGCGCCATTGTATTGAACAACGATCATGGGCTTGTCATCATTTCCTGAAATGACCTTGAAGGGCCACAGCTTAATGTCACGCTGTACAGAATCATCGGTAAATCTCCTACCGATAAGCCGCTTGGAATCTGCAGTCAAGGATTCCATGTCAGTAATTGCAGCAAAGGATACAATCATGCTAGCTTCAAGCAACAACAGCAACACAAATCAATCCGACAAACTTGAATAGAGGGCAAGAAAAAATAATTATAAATGATATGACGGTATAAGGCGACAATACTAATAAATAACTTTGTTCGACACAGTTTTAGCCTAGTTTACTACTCTATCCGTCACAAATTACTTGTTACTGTCGACTTTGACTTTCGATCACAACATTTAATCATTCATTTTATTCATCAAAAAATTAGTACAAATATGAAAAAAGTCAAATTATACTTAAAATACCTTTGATGATGAAGTAAGTCAAGCAAAACAAAACAAGCAATGCACCTCCAGCCTAATCAGATATGAACGATTATGTATGCATTTATAGGCACCCTACCCCTAGAATCCACAGAAGATCTAAATTCAAGAATATGAAGATCTACGCACCGAAGATTGTGTTGGCGGGGTCCGTTTCGGCCTGGTTCTTGGCAGCATCCCCAACGAGCATCTTGGAGTCGACAAAGGAAACATAAGACGGGGTGGTTCGGTTGCCTTGGTCATTGGGGATGATCTCCACGCGGCCGTACTGCCATGTGGCGACGCAGGAGTGGGTTGTGCCTAGGTCGATCCCGATGGCAGCAGAAGGGGCATAATTTAGCATCTCAAGAACCCGCTCCATGGTAGGCCGATCTTTCGGATCCTTCTTGATGCACTTGAGCCCAACCCTCTGCACCAGTCGATCTTTCTTAGCTGCGAGTTCTCAGCTTGCACCGGATCAAGTAGCCCATTCAGTGATCCAAGCATCACCTCAATCGAACCCTGCAGTAGTTACAGCCAGTTAATATCCCGAAATTACAATTACTATAACATCTGAATTTTTTATTAGCCACCATTTTTGTGTAAAGCTGGTGTGACAAAGATTAGGGCGTTACAACCTTACTATATCCCATGATTTTTTTATTAGTACAAAGTTACATCTAACCTACTCCCTCTATCCGAAAAAACATGGCATTTTATGTTTGTTCAAGTCAAATTTTCTCAACTTTGACCAAACTTATAGAGAAATGTATCAATATTTATGTCATCAAATAAATATTTTATAAAACAGATCTCATGATAAATTTAATGTTACTTATTTACACCATAAATATGTTCTTTTTTCCTACAATCTTGATAAAAAATATTTAAAAAATTGACTTAGGACATTTGATAAAAAAAAAATGACTTAGAGCAATCCTAAAACTACAATTTTCACATATCTTCAAAATCAACCTCCTTGTACTACATTTTTCTTATACGGATTTATTACTCACCCATTCTGGTACATCACCGGAAGGTAATAGTTTCTCGCCAGTAATGATCTCGATAATGATGATTCCAAATGAGAACACGTCGGACTTCATCGATGCAACTAGGTCCTGAACATTTTCTGGAGCGGAATAACCCCTGAATGGTTAAACAAATAATAATGAACAACTTCACATGGAGAGAGATGCATGGCATAGGCTCATGCTAATAATGATGGAAACATTGTCATGCAAATAAACAGTGTCTTACGGTGTGCCTCTGCCACCCCTAGTGATTGTATCATAATCACCATCAATGACTACAGAGTATCGAGAATCAACTATAACTGTACTCATGTCTGGATGGACGAGGATGTTCTCTGGATTCAAATCCATATAGAGAACATGTTTATTATGTAGGTCATGTAAGCTCTGCGCTATTCCCTGAATTATCTTGAAACAGGAGGGCCAATCAAATCCATAGGCTGTATAATGCAAAACAAGAAGAACCAAGTAGTATTAGTCAGTTAGGACAAGAGAAATTAGGTCCATATAGGTGAACTAGTATTTTCGCGGAGACATGCTTTTTATAGTCGTCGCCAAGCTTTCAGTTTCCCCATGTTCAGGCTTTGCGCGGATATAGCGCTTCCCTTCAGTACGGTCAGGGATTGATAAATTCTTGATGGCATCAAGTAGTTTCGATACAGTCTGAAAAAGAATAAGCATTAAATTAAGTCATTTTCGCAGGAAAGATAAAAAAATGTTACAACACAACATCAATGTGAAAAACACATAACGGTCATATGTGCACTTCCCTATTAAAACATACAGCGAGCGTTTGTAAGGATGATTTATGGGCCATTAAGGTGAGGGCCAACACTATACCTGTCACTTCTACGTAGCTAATGTCTGCAGTCTGCTCGCTCCCGCAAAGAGGTGTGTACTTAGGTTTGGCCTAAGTCAAATTGTTTCATCTGATTAAGTTGGGTATGCTATGAATACAATTCACAATGAATCTCATGAAACATTTTAGACATAAAAAATATGGATACATTTATATATATATTTGGTCAAACATAAAATAGTTTGACTTACGACAAAGAGTTTGTTCGGCTGGCTTCTCTCGGCTTATTTCGCTTGTTTGGGTCTATTTTCTCCTATTAAATCAGCCGGAATCAGCCGGCTTATTAAATCTGCCGAACAGACTCGAAATCCAAAGTACACTATTTGCGGATGTTGCTGCTTATTCTGATGGAGATGTTGCTGCTTATTCTGATGGAGATGTTGCTGCTTGTTCGGTAGCTCCTACTGCTGCTCTTGCGGTGGCCAGGGTCGATGGAGGGAAGGCGGGGATCCGGCTCCGTGGTGCGGTGACTCCCGCAGCCGCTTCGACTCAGCAAGAAGGACCTCGTGGCGAGGAGTTGCATGAGCATCTCCGCCGAGGACCTCCATGCCCATCTCCGACGAGCACCACCATGGGAGCACACCTCCATGGAAGGAGTGTGCCGGGCGGGATACCGCGCAGATGTGCGTGGAGATCTCGGACGGAGTGGGGGGAGGAGGAAAACGACAGTGCAGATGCGCCGGCGGGATCCGCGCCACGACGCGGTCGGGCGCAGGCCCGGGTGGAGATCTCGGATGGGCGCTACCGGTGAGGCCCGGGCCGCGCTCGGTCGCCGCGAGGGAGAAGGAAAGCAAAGCATGAAATTAGGCCCTGTTTAGAGCATCTCCAAAGCAATGCCCCAAAAACACACCCTCTACTTTACCCCCTACTATCCTACCTATTTTTATACCCCTTATATTTTGTGTTTTACTCCAGCAATGCCCCCTAAAACACACCCCCTAAATTCGTTTTAGCAGTGAATGACATGTGGGTTCCGTTTGTCATCCTCTCTCTCCCATCTTCTTCCCCAAATGTTCTTCCAGGGAGGGCATGCCGGCTGGGAAGCATGGCCACCGCCCGGGGGCGAGAGGGGTACGGGGGTCGCCGGAGGGGGGTCGCACCGGGAAGAGGGGCCGGGAGGATACGCCGCCCTAGGAAAGGGCCGTCATGCGCGGGATGCCGTGCCAGGACAGCGCTACGCTGGGGATGCTTGCGGGGCCGGGAGGGGCGCCGCCGCTTGGGACCGGCCGAGAGGGCGCGCCGCCGCCGCCGCTGGGAGAGAGCCGGGGAGGGCCAACTGGGGAGGGCGCCGCCGCCGGGAGGGCCGCCGCCCCGGGAGGAAAGGGCCACCACCGCTTGGGAGATGCGCCGGGAGGGGGCCGCTACATGGGAGAGGCACCGGGAGGTGCGCCGTCGCCCGGAAGGAGCTCGCGGCATGTCGATTTCCGAAAGAGGGGAGAGAGAAAAAAATAGGGAGAGGAGTAGGGGCCAACGGGAATGGGGAGTTGAGAGAAAAGTACGGGCCACTAAACTTAGGGGGTGCAAGAGGGTGTCGCTGAGTTGTGTTTTTTCCATCACCCCGAGTAGGGGGCAAGTAGGGGTGTTGGGAGGTGCTCTTAGTTGGCAAATATTTGTAAGCCAACTTCTAAATGTTTAGACTCTCTCTCCATCACACCATCACATCACATTAAATACACAAAAAGACATATGTTTGGAGCAGTAAATGTAGGTAAAAAATAACTAATTACATAGTTTTGTTGTAAATCACGAGATCTAATCTTTTGAGTCTAGTTAGTCCATGATTGGATAATGTTTATCAAATATGCTACAGGAGTTCTAACGGTGCTTTTTCTAACTATTTTGCCAACTAAACAAGGCCTTAATAACAGTCGTGAAATCTAACGGTGGAAGTATCAAGAACTAACAGGTTGTACCTATAGGAAAGTAACAGGAAGTACCAATCTGGTCGGACCAAGTACCAAAATACAATCATAATAACACAAGGTACTTCCAAGTACCGTTAACAAAACTCACTTCCCTCTTGGTACCGCTTTTGGTACTTCATCGGATGGACGAGTCTTATTAATTTCAAGCAGTCAAAATTTCTTTTATTTTCCTCATAAAATAAATTTAAACAAGCAAAATATCAAGGAATTTTAATCCGCACTGATTAATTTTATATGGATGCCAATAGAAATTAAGCTACTGATACGTACCTGTGGATCCAGTTCTTGGTTCTTGAGAAAAGACTGGACATGCATGGCCAAGATAGAGTTGCGAATATTCATCTCTATCTTCTTTTGCACCTCGTCTAGCTTCGCTTTCATGCCCCTTGGCCTGGAAGAATTGGCCCAAACTGTTCTTCTTCTTCCACTCCTTGACCAAACGGAGGGCCTGGTTGACGCTCTCTGCTATACCCTCCAGTGGGCCGCGCATGGCTGCTGTTTTGTTTTTTTTTTTTTTTTGAGGAAACAGGAGGGGCAACAAGCCCCTACTGGAATTTTATTTATATAAAACAGGAAGCAAAGCTTACAGCTTAAGTTCACTTAAACAAAGAACTAAATAAAGAAAATACTACAAATTACACAAAGTGCTCTATCCATTGAACTATTTGTGGAAACTTTGCTCTGTAAGACTAGAGCAAATTCAGATTTGAAAACTTCTTTGCAACGTCTGATTGAGTGAGCCTGCTGCCTGAAGATTATATCATTTCTAAGAATCCAGATCAAGCCATTGTCACAATGATTTCTATGAAGAAAGGCACATTTAATTGCAATCTGATTCCCTCCAGTACTGTGGTAATTTCATTAGAATCAGGTTATTACCCCTAAGGCTATACCAGCAAGCCATAGAGAACGGGCAATGAAACAACAAATGCAGGAGATCTTCCTGAACATTTAGGGTTTGTAAGCCCCGAAGATACATTTGTTTTTGCCAAAAGAGCTCTTGTGTTTAGTCGATCTTTAAGAACCAACCAAAGAAAAACTTTCTTTTATTTCGACATGATGAAGCCCATAGCCAACGGTAAGACCTGTGGGGTGGTGATGACCTATTAAACATCATGAAGCCTGGGACGGAGGAGAAAGAAGCTTTCTGGGAATAATCCATACAAGATTCGGTTTAGATGCAAATCTTGTAGGGTAATTGTGAATTGCTGAAAATAAGCCTCCACAACAAAGGCAGATGGAAAAGATGCTTTGTGCGTGGTGAAGTGAGCAGAATGCACATTGATGTTTTCATTGATATAGCCGGTAAAAAGAACCATTCCACAAATCTTTCCATAGAAGACAGTGTAGTACCATCATGAATATTGATATGTGAAAGACCTTTGAAGGTATCCAATTGCTTAAGAACATCTCTCCACCAAAATGAAGCTTGCTATGTGCTCCAATAATAGGAATTCGTTGTTGAATATTGATGAGCTTTAACCCAAGGAATGTTGAAGAATTTTTATTTCAAGTAAGACTTGCTCTTTTCAGTAAATCCAAAACACCCAAGCCACCATCTTCCTTTGGGACTATGTTACCATTGGCCAAGGCTTTTTGGTGGTTTCTTAATTAATAACAGATCCTCCAAATGCAATGTTTCCTATATTTATCAACTTGCTTGGTCATTTTTGGGAAGGCAATGTGCACATAACAAAAGTAAACTGAGAACAACATTTGTTAGTTGGAGGCCTCATTAAGAAAAGATGCAAAAGCCACCATTCTTCTCTCACATTTGTTAACCAAGGGGAAAGTAACAGGAAGAGTAGGGCAAACCAAGTAAGTGAAAAGGAAAACTTTGCTTTGAGTCAGAGGAGCCAAAATGTCTAGTCTTTCATCTGAAAATTGGCAGGAGCCATAAAAGATTTGTCCACTTTCTCCAAAGGTATGAAGAATGTCCTTTAGGTGTTGAAGATGATTTAAATCACCCCCGCATAAAGAGATGAGGGTATCACCATATTGTAGGATAACTCAATCATGTGTCAAGGGAATAGGTGCTCAAGAAACCATCATTTGTTGTCCATTTCTGAGAAGATCAAGCCGTGAACAAATAAGAGTGGTGATAAAGGATCACCTTGTCTAACCCTCTTGGCAAAGTGAAAAACTTTACCAGCACACCATTAAGAAGTATTGAAGAGGTCGGATGGAAAATAAGTTTCATTAATTTCCATTTAGCAGTCAAAATTTTGTGTTCCATGATTTTAAGCATTAGCTCATGCTCCACTTTGTCAAAAAAATAATTATTTAAACATGGCAAATATGAAGATATCAAGCTAAACAATTTTGAATGGTTCCGTGTTTTACTGCCAAAATTTTAGTGAGCAGCTTCACCGAATTATTTAACAGAGAAATTAATCCTTCTTTGGTATTAGAGTAATATATGAAGCATTAATACTTTGAAGGCCGAGATTCTCAAGATAGGGAAAGCATCACATAGAGCATAGAAATCCAAACATACCAATGACGATTTCTGTGGATCCGGAGTTCGATGGTTCTATCTCTCGAAAGTGTGTAAAAAGACTGGAGGTAAGTCAAAAAAGAATAGCATCAAAAGAAGAAGTTCCCAATCTTTGTAGGCTTTGTCCCGATGATCATAAATGTGATTGCCTTGGTCATCAATAAGTTGTGTAATCAGATTTCTTCTATATTTATTAGCATTTGCATGGAAGAATTTAGTATTATCTTCATTTGACATTTTGCACCTCGTCTGCTTTAGTAGCAAGATGAGCTTATGGATGAAATTCCATTCAATGAGTGATAGGCTATGGAAGAATGAGGCTTCACAACGTTTTCAGATTAGACGAGGGGTTCTTTTCCATTGCTTGACCAGATTTTTGAATTTGGAAGAAATGTTGACGCTCTCCGTGGAAACCTGGTTCATAAAATCATCATACCCTCCAGTAATTCTCAAACCTGAACATGGGCCGCGCATGGCTGCTGTTACCTTCTTCTTATCTAGCTGCCCGAGGATCAAGCTCAGATCGGCCACGCACTTGTCGATGCTGTCACATTCCTTCCTGTTGTGCTTAATTGTGTCGATGATATCCTTGATCTCTTGTGCGACTTTGATAATTATCTTCAGGTTGTCCCATGCGACATCGGCCATCTGCTTGCTCTTGCAGCGTTGACCAAGACAATCTTCAAGGCCATCCAAGAAAGTGCATCACCAATAGCAGATCTGATGAGATACTGGGACTGGGAGGCTTTCTAATGAATCTTTAGGTTCCTCATATAACAAAATCAAAGTAAGTATTCCAGCAGCACTGACCTTATTGGCTCTTCAATTTCTTCTGAGCTCTTCCTCCACCTAGCCCGCTGCCTAGCCCTCTTCTGACCTTCTCTTCGTTGGATCGATCAGCACCAACCCACCAACTATGTCTGTGCTCCGATCCAACAACTCCGCGCTGGCAAGCGGATGTCCCTCTTATCCCTCTCTGTCAATGCTTGCTTATTTAATCCAAACACAATAAAAAAGAATAATACAGCCAGTGACCAAGGAGGAATCATTTACCACGCCACATGCTAATTAAAAAATAGACCGCTCAAGTCAAGTCTCTTATGTGGATATTTATTCAACCAAGATTTTGTTTAGATCAGCAAGTTTCTACTATTCATCGATCATATCAGATGTTTCTATACTAATTATATTAGGAGTATTAAACGTAGATTAATGACAAAATTCATTTCATAATCTCGAGTAAATTCGTGAGACGAATCTATTGAGGCAAATAATAAGATCATGATTCGGCAATATCGTGCTACAGTAAACATCTTCTAATGAAGACTTAATTAGGTTTAATGGATTTGTCTTGTGATCTTTTCAATTCATCTGTGTAATTAGTTTTATAATTATATCATGTTTGGTTCTCCTAATTAGCATCAGTAAATTCGATGTGACATTTTCGACAAGTTCCTTCCCCCAACGAGACAAGGTCTAAGTCTCACACCCCAAGGTGTGTGTGTTGGGGGGGGGAGGGCCAAGAGGTCAAGATCTCTAGATTGGTTTTGGCTAATTGATGACATCCTTAGGACTAATCTCTATATGCTAAGTGTTTGATTTAGTTGGAGATTGGTCAAGCCAAGGTTGGTGCATGATGGTCATGGTGGATGGATCGAGATGATTCAAATGATGATCAAGTGCATGACTTGGAGTGGATCGAGGATTAAAATGGGCTCAAGGCAAAGGTATATCCATAGGGCCATTTTGATTTCACACTCAAGACACCATAGAGGGTGTGAGTGATTATAGGATCGATAAGCCGTATACTATAAAGAGGGGAAAACTATCGTACATCGATCCTCATGTGCCTCTAGGTTCAAAATCATTTGCATGCATTCTAACCTAGAGAGCTAACCTAACCTTCGAAATTGATTGTGAAAATGCTAACACACGAGCACTTGGTGATGTACACATGGTGGTGTTAGCACTTTTACGAAGGCGGTGATGGTTGCGGGGTTGAGTTGGGTTTGGGAACCGCTCATCCTCCCGCCAAGCTTGCGAGCGGGATTCGGCGCTTTTGAGAAAATAAAATGTCTATTTTCTATTGCGCCGATGCATCGTGGTGATGAAAACATGCTATCCCTCGTGCACAAATTGGTATATTTGTTGGGTAGCATGTTGGAGCAAAGGCGGCGAAGGAACGACGAAAATTCGCAGCTCTGTGCTGACCGGACGCGGTGACCGGACCCGCGACCGGACGCGATGTTTTCCGGCCCGACGCTCCGGTGGGTGCGCCCCGCGAGAGCATGTTTTCCGTGGTTCGACCGAGAGGGCCGACCGGACGCGACCGGCCGGATGCTTCCGGTGCTGACCGAAGCACCGACGGACGCTGCGACCGGACCAAAGAGGCAGCCCGGTCAGCCGGTTCAGTTGGGGTTGTCGGTTGTGACGGACCCACCGACCGGACTCACCGGGTGAGTCCGGTCAAGCGTCCGGCCAGCTGATTTGTGCGTGATTTGCACCCCAACGGCCACATTTCATGGTGGGGGTATTTATACCCCTTTGGCCGGCCATGGGAGGTTTCTTGGACATTTGAAATCATTCCTAACACCTCTAGAGCTGAGCACACTCCCTCCTCCTCACTCCCTTTGCTTGTGAGCATCATTCTAGTGAGTTGAGGTGATTCAAGTGCACTTTGCTTTGATCTTTGCTTCTAGTGGCACTTGGGGATCGTTGTGAGCCGGTGGTTTTTTTTGTTGCTCTTGGAGAGCACCACTCCTAGCCGGCTTGGTGATTGGTGGAGGCGTTGGCAAGAGTTGGTGATTGTTCTTGGCCACCTCCGGTGATTTGTGAGAGGATCACACACTCCTCGTCGGGAAGACAAAGTGTGAGTAATCTATTGCTCGTGTCTTGGGTACCTCTCATTTGCTTTGGGTGTGATAAGCCTAAAGGCATTTGGCTTGGAGTGAGCTCCACATCAACCCACACGTGAGAAGGTCGGCACAACGGAGATTAGCTTGAGGGTGCTCAAGTGAACTTCGGGTTAAATCGTGTGTCTCCATTTGTCTCTTGGTGATTGGCTTCAATTTGGTTATCACATTGATTCGCTCCCGGTGATTGGATTGACTAACCTCGACATTGTGGTATAACCCTTCTACACTCTTGCATTACTTTCATAGTTAGTGTGCTAGTGTAGTTTTAGTAGACTTGCTTAGTTGCTAGAGTAATTAGCTTGTTCACCTAGTGGTAAAGTAGTGACATAGCCCTTGAGTGTGAACTAGAGATCATAGCAACTAGAATTGTCAATAGGAGGCTTGCCGACAAGTAGAGCTAGAGCAAACGCGTTTATCGCCTTTTGTTATTCTAACAAGTTTGTCTAGTGTTTTGTAGAAAATTTTATTAGGCTATTCACCCCCCTCTAGCCATTTAGGATCTTACAGAGGCCCGCGCCAGCAGGGGGACGCCCCCCTAGGGCGGACGCGCATGTGCCGCCTCCTGCCCTCCGCAACTTCTTCGGCAATTAAATCAGGAGTTTGATTAGGATAATGTTTAGGACTTTTGGTGTGAAGAGGAAATTCCACTCTATAAGGAAATCTTCTATTAGGAAATAAATAAGGATTGCTTGTAAAAGGTATTCCAACTCTATAAGAAACCTTTAGAGATTGCTTGAGATACAAGTCCCATAGGAGGGCCATATAAATAGTTCTCTTAGGGCCAAGCAATACGTAAGTATTTTCCCCGCCTTTTCCCTAAGCCGCCGCCACCCCCGCCCCGCGCCGCCCGCCCCACCTCCCCAACCGCGCCACCGCCGAGCCGGCCGGGCCGCCGGCACTTGTCGCCGTTGCCCTCCTCTAGGTGGTCGTGGATACCGGTATTCGGAGGCCACTTTGATCCACCCACCACCATGGACGCCGACTTGAAGAAGCCGCTGGAATCCCTCACCAAGAAGTTCGACAAGATCACCACCCGCCACGACACGCTCACCGATCAAGTTTCCATTCTCTCCGTACCGACCGCGGAAGAAGAAGCAGCGCCGGGCCATCCACGCCCTAGAGATCATCGCCAAGGCGGCCATGGAGGAGTCTGGTCATGCCTACCTCAAGAACTACAAGGAGAACGCCAAGATCGCCGACGAGCCAGAGCTGGTGGCCGAGGTGGAGGTGAGGCCGCCGCCATGCATGCTCGGGCGCGGTGCTAGCGCCGGCCACGGCGCCCCTCAAGGCGGCGCCCGCCCCACCCCCGCCTCTTCTCGGATCACTTCTCGGGACTCGCTCCTCGCCCCGCACAAGCTGTCCTTCCCGACATATGATGGCAAGGAGGACCCCCGCCCGGCTCAACCGTTGTGAGCAATTCTTTAGAGGGTAAGGTACGCCAGCCACCGAACAAGTCTGGTATGCATCTTACCATCTCACAGGAGGAGCACAATAGTGGTACATGCGCCTATCCCAAGAGAAGGCGGTGACAGACTGGGCATGCTTTGCCTAGTATGTCAACGAGCGCGTCGGTCCAGCAACAAGGCGCAACCCGGCCGGGTGAATCGGCATCGCCGCAAGACCAAGATCGCCGACGAGTACATAGAGTAGTTCCTAGCGCGCGAGTAGTTTCTAGCGCACGTGGCACGCGCCGGGCACTTGGGGCGATCAGCAGCAAGTGAACATCTACACGACGGGACTCGACGAACTCCTGAAGACCGACATCGAGGTGCAGAATCCAAAGGACATGGAGACGACCATGTCCCTTGCCAGGGTGTATGAACGCCGCCTCGCCATCCTCTACAACTCCGGCAAGCCTCCGCTGCAGCGGAGCAAGGCACCCGTGGCACTGACGTCGCCAACGTCAACGACATCGACCCGGCCATTCAAGCGGCTCACCCCAGAGGAGATGACCGAACAACGCCAGGCTGGCCCGTGCTTCAACTGTGACGAGCCCTTCTCACGGGGGTCACAAGTGCAAGCACCTCTTCAACATCATGGTCTTCAACGACTACGACTACGACGACGACAAGGATGGCGCCGCCCAGGATAGTGCCGACCTCAGGGTCCTCATCTGGGATCCCAACTCCCGGTACGTGGTGTCCACTCTCTCTACCACGTCGGGATGATTTCAGGCCCCGACGTCAGCGTCGTGGTCGACTTGGGCGCCTTGCACAACTACATCGACCCTCGCGTGGTGGCTACAAAGACGACAAGACACACAACCAATGCGGGTGATGATCACCACCGGCACAAGAGTCACCTCGACATGTCGCAGCCACCCACGACGCCCCCGCCCGCGATCGGCGCCGACACCTTCGACATCGACGCCAACGTGCTCCACGTTGGCAACGACATCAACATCATCCTTGGCATGCCTTGGCCGGCAAGCCTGGGAAAGGTGACCTGGGACTTCACATCCAAGGGCAGGCCAAGACCTTCATGCAGGCGCCTCCTTCTCGCACGGACATAGGGGCACCCAGGCCTGGACCCCTACGGTCTGGCCTTTTCGCCAGCATCCGCGACTTCGCCCCCCGAATCGGCAAGCCCCCGAGGCATGCCAGCACCCTAGACCTCTATGATACATCGACAGGTGTCTTCGTTCAGCTCTGTTAAGCGACATTGGAAGAGCAACACCTATGGAGGATAGCCCTCGACGTCACCATGGGCGCCTCAGCTCCGGCCTTGACGCTGGAAGACGACTTCCTCCTCTTCGACAGCTGCTTCTACCTCACAGCCTCCTCACCACTGCTGCCGGACCTGCTAGACACTCTGCTTCAGGGAGGGGATTACCAAACAAACTACCTCACTCTCGGCGCCTACACAGCACCACCGACGACAGCCACCCCGATACCCATCCTACTCGGCGGGATGTGGCCAAGGCGCCACCATGTGGGAGCCGCACGTGTTGTCGTTTTAGACAACATGGACCGACAGTTCTTCAGCGTCGACAATATCTACATCAACTATGATGCCGACAACGACATACATTAGCTCTCGCCCAGCATATTCAACATCGGCTCCTTCATGTATGGTACGATGCTGAACTTAGCTGCTTCACCTCCAACGCGTCGCGATGTCACTATATGGCGTCTCATGCCGGTCTACATCACGCCACCACCCCTCGATCACTTCATGTTCCTAGAGAGTCCACCCCGCAACATGCTTCATCAACACCTTGAAGCTGGTATTCCAAGGGAGCTATTGTTAGCTGCCCACCGGCAGACCGTGACACCGCAAGGACATGCGGTGCACCAGTACGTCTACCACGGCTACGTTCACAACCTTCACTACCTCATGGAGTTTGCACCAATTCGTATCATGGAGAACATGATCCTCAACAACCCAGTGCATGGGGAGGCTGGTTCTGCGTGTAGAGCTCATCATGCCATGTACCCCAAATCTTCCCCCCAGGTGTCACAGAATGGACTTTCATCCAGCGCAAAGACGCACCGGTCGGAGAACGGGGGAGATGTCACACCCCAAAGGATGGGGCCCAGAGGAGCCGGCCCAAGAGGCCCGCTGCCAGCTGTAAGGTCCTAAATGGCTAGAGAGGGGGTGAATAGCCTAATAAAAATTCTACAAAATCACTAGAACAACTTGTTAGTAAATAAAAAAGCGTAAATGCGTTTGCTCTAGCTCTACTTGTCGGCAAGCCTCTTAGTAACAATTCTAGTTGCTATAGTCTCTAATTCACACAAGTTGCTAAGTCACTACTCTACAACTAGGTGAACAAGCTAACAACACTAATAAACTAAACAACTAGCACTACACAAGCACAAGATATATAATCAAAGTAATGCTATGTGGATAGGAGGTGTTATACCAACGTGTAGAGGTGAGTCACCAAATTACCGGAGATGATATCACAATGTATATATGAAGAAGCCAATCACCGGGATACAATCAATCACACAAATGAGAGACACACGATTTAACCCGAAGTTCACTTGAGCACCCTCAAGCTAGTCTCCGTTGTGCCGACCGTCTCACGTGTGGGACAACGTGGAGCTCACTCCTAGCCAATCACTAGGCTACTTGTACCCAAGCAAATGAGGGTTAACTCAAAAGCACGAGCAATCCACTAGGCTATCAATTTTGGCACACCGGCGGGGAAGATCACAAACCCCTCACAAATCAGCTGGAAGTGGGCAAGAACAATCTCCTTTTCTTCCCAACGCTTCCACCAGTCGCCAAGCCGGCTAGGAGTGCTGCTCTCCAAGAGCAACAAGAAATCCACCGGCAACGACGACCCTCAAGTGCCTCTAAATACAACTCACAAAGCAATGCACTTGATTCTCACCCAATCTCTCAAGAATGTGCTCACAAGCAAGAGAAGGGAGTGGGGATATGTTTTTGCTCAGCTCAAAGTGAATAGAATGAGTGAAAATGTCCAAGAGAGAGAGCATGAGCCGGCCACACAAGTATATATAGAGGTGGGGGGGGACCCACTTCAAACCGTCAAAACTCGTGTGCGCCGGACGCGCAAGGGTGGGGCGCCGGACGCTGCCAGTGGCGTCCGGCGCTCTTTGAGCTGACACGTGTTCGACCATTGGATTTCAAACGTTACGTGTCCGACGCGCTCCGGACGTAGTCCAGAGAGCATGTAAAAACACCCCTCCGCCGGACGCTAGCCAAGAAGGCGTCGGACGCTAGTCGAGCGTCCGTCGCACGCACCTACGCACAGTGACACGTCCACACCATTCCACGCGCCAGACGCTGGAGCCCCAGCACCCGACGTCCGTCACTCAACCGCTGGACGCTCCGGCGCAGCAAGACCTGCCGCCCAAGCCACCATCGCGCGGACGCTACCGGCGTCCGACGGTCGGGCGTCTAAGGCGTCCGACGATGTAAAACACCATTTTACAGCTCTGCCGACACTACAAACTTCACCATGCTATCCAACAAGTATACCAACTTGAGCACAAGAGATAGCATGTTTTTACCACCAAGTTGCATCCAGCGCAATAGAAAATAGACTGTTTCAATTTCTCAAAAGCGCCGGATCTCGCCTTGAAAGCTCGGCGGGAGGGTGAGCGATACCCAAACCCATCTCAACCCTGCAAACACCACCACCTTCATAAAAATGCCAACACCACCAAGTGTACATCACCAAGTGCTCGTGTGTTAGCATTTTCACAATCAATTTCGAAGGACGGGTTAGGTCTCTAGGTTAGAATGCATGCATATGATTTTTGAACCTAGAGGCACATGAGGATCGATGTTCCCGAGGTTTTTCCCTCTTTATAGTACGGCTTATCGATCCTAAGTCACTCACACCCTCTATGGTGTCTTGAGTGCAAAATTAAAAAGGCCCTATGGATACACTTTTGCCTTGAGCCCATTTTGATCCTCGAAACCACTCCAAGTTGATCACTTCATCATCTTTTGGATCACCGCAATCCATCCACCATGACCACCATGCATCACACTTGGCTTGACCACTCTCCAACTAATCAAACACTTAGCATATAGAGATTAGTCCTAAGATGTCATCAATTATCCAAAACCAAACTAGTGATCTTCACCAGCAGGGGGGCGCCCCTAGGGTGGGCGCGCGTGCGCCGCCGCCGCCTCCTGCCCTTCGCGACTTCTTCGACAATTAAATCATGAGTTTGATTAGGATAATGTTTAGGACTTTTGGTGTGAAGGGGATATTCCACTCTATATGGAAATCTTCTATTAGAAAATAAATAAGTATTGTTTGTAAAAGGTATTCCAACTCTATAAGGAAACATTTAGAGATTGCTTAAAATACAATTCTCATAGGAGGGTCATCTAAATAGGAAGAATGTAATCTCTTAGGGGCAAGCAATAAAGAAGTATTTTCCCCTGCCTTTGCCCTAAGCCGCCGCTGCCCCTGTCCCTCGCACCCGCGCGTCGCCGCCCCCAACCAGGCCGCCGGCGTTCTTGTCGCCGCCGCCCTCTTCTTGGCGGCTGTGACACTAAGTTTTATACTCCTTCAAATGATATGGAATATCAGCAATTTTGATGTCAGGTAAGGTAAAAAAAAAATCTCTAATGAAACTCGATCTTTGGTTTCAATGCGTTCACCGTGAAAGAACATCGAGTCGCTGCTCTGCTCGTGCCTATCATAAGAACCTCTGAGCAGCTCCTGAATTAACATGTTGTTGAGTAATTGATCAGCTTCTACTCTAATCTCTTCTTAGCAAAGTCAATGGAGTTGGTAAAAAACTCAAGTGCTACTGCCAGCCGTACAGGGCTGCAGTGTAATGAGCAAGCATGCCCTGTTATGTATTGTATCTAGTAGTAGTAGCAGTTGGTATATGTACTCATGTTAGTTTGTACATAGAGTTGACCTTGCATTCTGTAAAGTATGAAAGCAGCTGGAGCTCTCAGCAGTTCAGCAGCAAAACAGAGTCTGGGACTCGGCGTGTGTGTGCTGTGCTCAATTATCTTCTTCTTCTACCTCTAGCTCCTATTTGTGGAACTGTGGATGTAAGCAGTGAGTTTAGAACTCACCTGGGTTCTGCCATTGCCAACACATGTTGTTAGCAGCAGGTAGTGGGGAATAGAATTGGAGAAGGGAATCAGAGGCAGAAAGCAAAGGGAAAGGAAGATGAACATGAGACTATTCCGATGCTTGATAATTGTTTGATCCTTTCTCAGGTCCTGCTCACTTGCCTTTGTAGTGTCCCAGCAAGTCGGAATTGGGCTCCAGGACAGGCCCATGCGACATACGACGGACTGCTGACATTCCCCTCTCCTTGTGTCCCAAGCCGATGGAGAAGTATGGAGCCGTCGGTATCCCAGGAGAACTGCAGAAACTTTGGTTCGGAAGATGTCGAGCTCAAGCAATCAGCATTGTACTGCAGCATCACTTCCCAGTAGAAGACCAAAGTCACTGACTATGTAACAAGTAATGCTGCTCCCAACAATACCGAACTTGCATTGTTAGCACGAGTGCTGAACTGCATGCCCAAACACCAGGTCACCAAGGACATGTTAACTGCATAAACTTATCAGAGGTGAACCAATGCCAAAATTTCCAAGGAACGCAAATAATTTGATCAGCAATCAAACACACAAGTGCATGCATGGACATATTTTTCTGAGCCTTTGGACTGTCTAGTTGCCTTAGTACAGCACTTCCATTCATTTGTGACTGCATAAAGGAAGCAGCTAGCAGAAGAATCTCTTTTAATCTGAACACATATTCAGCAATCAGCCTTGTGCAGAGCCTTTCAGTCACTTGTACTTAGGTCCAGTGAGAAGAGATAGGGGACACAAGAATTATAGCACAAGTTATATGCCACCATGAACCACCAGAATTTACATGGTTTAGCAGAAAAGAGGCAAGCAAATTTCAAGCATGTCCAATATTCATGGAAAGTTGAGTATCCATAAGCAGCTTGTTTCCACTCTTGAATTTTGAAACAAGAGGTACTCCAGCAAATGAACTCTTGTTGTTTGATGACGATGCACAGCATATGCACAGCATCAGCCTCAACAACCACAAAGACGAAGCGCCAAATGGATAGTATGTCCATTCTCAACATTATAGGACGCCAGGGTGCGCTTGCCGTCCAACTGGTGGCCACCAAAGAGGAGGCGTTGGTGTGCGGGGCGGATGCCATCCATCTCATAAATCTTCACCTTGAGGCTGTTGACGGTATCCAAGCCATCGACCACAAAAGTGACGGTCTTTCCTTCTAGCGTCTTCACATGGATCTGCATCGCGCCTCCTAGAGATGGGTAGAGGACAAGGAGAAGGGTGGAGTCCTTGCAAATATCATAGTCAGCCAAGGTACGCTTGTCCTCCAGTTGTTGGTCGGCAAAGATCAGGCACTGCCGCCTCTTGGGAAACCCATCAGTAGCTTCAATCTTGCCCTTTATGCTGTGAATAGTGTCCGAGCTGTCGACGTCCACGGTGCAGGTCAAGCCGTGTAGCGTCTCCTTGACGTAGATCTGCATCTTCTCCTGGAGGTCAAGCGTGGATTGATGCTTGATGTTGTAGTCAGCCATCGTACGGTTATTATCGTCCATGCGCACTCCATCAAAGATAAGGTTGTGTTTTTCCATAAGCTTCTTCTTAACAGGTTTCAGACATTAAATGCCACGTCAGCAAAAAGTTTACTTTTTCATGAAACTCAGGGAAGGAAAAAGTTTCATCTTGGTGAAACTCTCTTGGCACGAATACCAACTATCTTTAAGTCATGAAATTAAATGTCTATGAAACCGCAAGATGAAACTCTCCATTAAGAGTAGGGGTTTCATCCAAGTTTCCATCTTGAAAAACAAAATGAAACTCACCATTGAGACTGGCCTTAACATCAGACAATGTCTCATCAGGGTAGACCCTGAGGCTAATCATCCTGCCGCTGGGGCTCCTCACAAAGATCTGCATCCTGGATGAACACACCAAACTTCGATCACTAACTATTTTTAATTGTAGACAAAAAAAAATGCTTTGATACAACTTTTAATTAAATACAAGTCATACAACATTTTAAACGGATACCCAAAGTAAAGAACCACAGCTATCTATGTAAAAAAGACAGTAGAAGCAAGAAATAACAGGAAATCAACTGCGTAAATACAATGGTTCATGCAAAACACAACGCCTGATAATTAAGGTACAAAGTTAAGTCTTACAGCACAAACTTTAAAATGATATGATTCACTCAGCTCGGTGCATTGCTTATACAAAATACAGAGCCTAGCTAGGATACCAATTTGTTTGAAGAATTTAGAAAATGAAATTATCTCCAACCTCTGCAACCGCACACATCCAAATTCTTACAAAGTTGTTAAGCCTTGAGCAGCCATTAAAATAACACGGTTCACTCAGTTGGGTATCCATATATACATTGAAGCGACAATAAAGTGAATAATAATCTGCAGTTTTCGGCTTGCCGAACACTATCTACTTTCTGTTGGAATAGCAAATTAAAGGCGAACGCCGAATCATCAGCCAAACATTGCAGATAATATATAGCGCACTTAGGGCACTCACAATGCAGACTACCATAGAGTCTAAACGTATTTATTACATTCATATTTATTGTAATTTGCTGATGTGGCACTGATGTGGCAGCATATTTATAGAAGAGAGAAGTAGAAAAATCAAGACTCCTAGTCTTATTTAGACTACAAGTCCACGATATTCGAGGTAATAAATAGTCTTAAACTCTATCGTGGAGTCTGTATTGTGAGTGCCCTTAGGGCCTCTCCAATGTATAGCAAAACCGATGTGGATTCTTCTGGAAGATCAGTCTGTTCTCCGTAGAGTAACTTTTATCCGTTGAGCAACGGCCCTATGTAATAAATGTTTCTATAGATCCAAGTCCTAAACATTGGCTATGTTTAAGATTCTGAAAAGTGTACTTGAAAAGCACCGTAGTATTTTCAATTTGTTTGTGATAAATATTATACTGCTATGGTCTAATTAGGCTCAAAAGAATTGTCTCGTAAAGTACATCCAAATTGTTAAATTAGTTATCTCGTTTACCTACATTTGATGTTTTATGCATTAGACAAAAGATTTAATGTGACGTGAAATCTTTAAAAGTTTGGCCATCTAAACACAGCCATTGTGTGACCTATTCCATAAAGAACCCAACTCCATATATGGATCCGGGTACTATGAAATAAAAAAACTTTATAACTCCGACATGAAGTTTGACGCAACACACACTACTACAAAAAAATCTTTTATAAGGCACTTCTGTTTTATTAACGGTGACGGTTTTTTTTTAAAAAAAAAACTATAAGAAACCCGCCACGGTAAATAAGGCTCAGACGACCCATCTGTATAGACCCAAACCAGCCCACTAGCACCTTAAGCATATAAAAGAAAGAAACACATCACTCCCTCAATCGTAACCCTAACACTCTCCGTTCCTCTCTCCTTCAGTCAGCCGCACGTCTTCCTCTCCCCAAGCCAGTGCGACCCGGCCTCCTACCTCCTCTCCCCATTCCTCCCGAGCGGCGCGGCGGTGGCTTGCTCGTGGATCCCGCGCGCACGTACGCGCGGAGCCGGACGGGCGGCGGTGGTGGGTCGGGTGTGGATCCCAGCGTCTTGCGGCCGGACGGTGCGGCGGTGGCTCGCCACCCTCCCTCTCCCTCCGGCTCGCCCGGCGGATCCGGCCACCTCTCCATTGAGCGCGCGCAAAGGCATATCCGGCCACCTCTCCCTTGAGCTCGTCAGCCCTCTCCGCACTGGCGGCTATGACCCCCAACCCTTCAACGGCGGATCCGGTGGCGGCCCACGGCCTGCGGGCTGGCGGCGGCGCAACGGCGTGGTCGCCGGATCCGGTAGCGTGGAGGCCGATCCGGTGATGGGGAGGGCGGATCTAGCCTCTACGCCACCAGATCCGCTCATGGCGGTGGCGGGCGTACGCGGCGGCGGCGGCCAGATCAGGCCCATTAGGGTTGGCTTTTCTTTTTATTATTATTTTTTATTCCATTAGCTTGTGTCGGTTATTTAGGGTTCTAAAAACCGTCATCGTTAATTCAATGATTTATGATGACCTTCCTTTATGGCGGTTTTAAAACCGCCACTAAAAATAAAAAATACCGCAACGTAAAAAAAAGAATTTGTCCTAGTGACCGTACCTATTCAAGTTTAATCCAGCAATCGTTTTTAAAAAAAAAAACCGTGCAGACCCCACGTATGGATTCAAGGCTGGTTCTTACACATCGTACACAAAACAACAAGCAACATCACATCAATGTGGGACCCACGTTAGGACCAGGTGCACTACCATGCTTTGTTTGGTATTTGGACTTAACATTCTATATTTTTAATAAAATCTGTGAATTGGCTTCTCTAACTGTTTGGTATTTGAGCAAGCAAATTGGTGAGACTTGACATTTAACGGGCCAAACCCGCGCATATATTTTTGAATAAGGACAGTGGTTAATTTAAAGTTAAAAAATCAAATGAATTGTAATTTGGAACGGAGGCAATACGTGCAGTTCATTATCTCAATCAACAACTAGAATTATAAACAGCTAGCATAGCTTCTCGTACGACGTAGGTCTTTGCTTTTGTTTAAGATATATGTATTATGTATAACATAAAAATAGTCAACAATCGAAGCAGCCAAAAAAAATATACTCCAGTAACTAACCCTACCTGAATACGATTGGGACTTCTAGAAGTAGAGATAGGCAAAAAAAGAAAATTAAAAACAGCTCGTAGTACCTGGCTGGAGTCGACGAATTGAAGACTCCTGCTGTAGGGGCGTAGTACGTTCTTGATTCCGCCGGAGAGCGAGAGCCTTGCTGCCAAGAATCAGATCGTTGGGAAGCCAATTAGGTTTGTTGGGCTAGCGGATACCTTATTACTATTTTTATACATAGTCCGTTCGTGCGGTCGTGGCTGGCTGATCGGTGATCGGACTTCCAACGAAAGCAGGCCGGCCTTGTTTGTGACTTCCGCTTCCGAGGCCCATCATGGAGGTTGCAGTAAGATGATCAGATCCCCTAATAAAAAAAAAAGTTAAAATTACCCCCTTCAAGTATAGAGAAAGTTCAGATAATCCCTTAAATTATGTTTTAGTTCAATTTACCCCTTAAACTATGCTGCTTAGTTCAACTTGCCCCATAATGCAATTTGTCATTTTTGTTTCTCCATACAAAAGTTGAATTTTAATTTGAGACTTTGCAGGGTGGTAGTGGACATCATAATCTATATTTAAAAAATATTTGACGGAATTGTCAACATTAGCTTTCATACAATTTGTATTTTAAGGATAAATTTTCTTATTAAATATTTTACCATATCAAAATACTGATGAAAAATTCATGATATATTTTATTAATATACCTTATGTTGTGTGCTATAAACATACAAAATTTGAACTTAAAATTCCACTTGTACATGTCGAAAGAAAACTGACAAATTATGTTAAGAGTTAAATTGAATCAAATGACATAGTTTAGGGAGTAAACTGAACCAAGAATTAGATTATTCAGACCTGAAGGTAGTAATTTAGACTTTTTTCAAATTGATGGACCATTGTTGGTTAACTCGTCGTCGTCGTCAAAGTCACCGACCCGACGACCCGAAGTAGGGCGGGACACCGCCAGTCTGTATACTTCTGTCTCATTAGTCACTATCCACCAGGGACCTCCCCTCCTGCATCGTCCTTGTGCTATGTTCAAGGAAAAAATGAATGACAAATCGGATGGATAACCCCGGAGACCATCCGCCAATCCATCATCACTCGCAGGCTGCAGCTGCCGCCGTCCCCACCGACGACCACGACGGCGCCGGGACTCGCCCGCCGGGCACTGGACCGGACCACGCGCATCACGCACCTATCATCAAGCCGAGTTGGCCTGACGAACTTCATTCCCGAGAGGGGAGATCGAGATGCATCGCAAGGGAAATCCAATACCCCGAGCGCTTTTTGCAGTGCAATTGCCGAAACTTATTCAGATGCTAACATGCATGCAGAATTGCAGACGCAAAAGTGTGACAAACGGTGCTTCGCTTTCGCTCGATCTGTTCGCTTTTAGTGGTGGCCAAGGGACCCCATAGAAAATTACATGTAAGAACAGTTTTAGAGATAGCTTTCTAGAAACTTCTCAGAGTCAATTGATGTTTCTTACCTCTTTCTAGAAACTTCTCAGAGTCAATTGATGTTTCTTACCTCTTTCTAGAAACTTTTCTAGAAATTACAATTCTAGAGATGGTTGGTGTCATAGACCGTGTCTAAAAACATAGACATTTTGCACGATCAGAGACTCAGTGGCTTTCCTATTTGGTGTAGTGGTAGGAGAAACCTGCATAAGACAAGTGGTAGAAACAGCATGTGTATATTTTTGTAGGGTCACAGTACGTGTTTTCTACGTGTTTTCCTATTGGATTTCTCCTAGGAGGCTAGGATTAAAAAATTGGTCACTTTTTATACCAAATGTTGATTATTTCATTTTTATAGGCGCTTCAGTAGAGAGGAAGTTGAAGAAATCACATCAATAAATCGATTTTGACCGTCTGGATCTAAAAAAACTTGGCGTTTTGGTGATTATACCCCTATTTTGAGGAAAAATGGTGATTTTACCCTCATTTTTCGATCCGTGCGGTTTTACCCTTGTTATTTCAAATTGAAGACATGTTTTACCCCTGTTCTGTGACCTCTACTTAACGGTGTTAAAAGGACCATAAAAGACCAATTTGCCCATGCATTATACTCCAAG
Source organism: Hyparrhenia diplandra (assembly GCA_015847255.1). Lineage (NCBI taxonomy): Eukaryota > Viridiplantae > Streptophyta > Magnoliopsida > Poales > Poaceae > Hyparrhenia > Hyparrhenia diplandra. Next base: position 90,285 of record JADLZK010000695.1, read on the forward strand.
CGCCACCATGAGCACCCCACCATGAGCGCCCTTCCCGAGCACCAGCGCCCGCGGCCCGGGCGGCGCAAAGACAGAGAGGCGGCCGCTCGCCGCACCCTAATCGCCCCGCCCGGAGAGGCTCGAGAACCGCGGCCTCCACTCATGGCGCGCCGCCGCCAAGAAGGAGGGCCCGGCGGGGAGGGGCGCCGCCGGAGTGGAGGACCCCCGAGGAGAGGGGCGCCGTCGTTGCCGCCCGGGGAGTGGAGGACCCGCTCCTCCTCCCTCTTTCCCTATCTCCCCGCAGCGTGATGGGTGCGGGCGCGGGAGCGCCGCCCGCATCCCGAAGGCGGGCGAAGTCACGCTGGGCGGGCGCTGAACGGACGCCTCCCGGCTCCGCAACCAGTGGGAGAGGCGACCAAAATGGTGGGGCGGGGTGGAGATGCGCCCGGCGTGGGACGGGGTGGAGATGCGCCCGGGCAGAGGCAGGCCGCCGCGGCGGCCGTGTCTTCTTCGTCGTCCGGCAACCGGAGGAGCAGAGGAGGAAGGGGAGGCGCCGGCAGATAGTCTCACCGTTTTTTTTTTTTCACATATCCCACTCACGCCATCCAAAAAGAGGGGTAAACGGTGGCTTCAACTATAAAACCGAGGGGCAAAATCACACATTGCAAAAATAGGGGTAAAATCGCAATTAGAATACAAAACTGGGGCATAATCACCAATTTCCCAAAAAACTTTGGTAGTATTGTGATCTACAAGCACACTTTTATTTGATCTCGTGAATCGTGCCGAGAGTTCAAATCGTCGTCCTTAAGTACAAGCATTGCCAACACATGAAAAATTAAGGGGTCCAGGGAAAGGTCCGTTGTCTTGATGCGAACACTGAAAATAAAGATACAGATACGAGATAAGATACGAGATATGTTACGTGCAACGATGCAAGTTGTGGAGTGGCAGCAAGGAAAGCGAATCAAACAAGTCACAAGTGGGGGGAAAAATGGGACGACAGGGCTCCGGCAGGAACTTGCGGTGCAGTTTCGTCTCGGCGACATGGACGTTCACACTCAGTCGTCGAGCTATTTTTTGTGCTTAGTAGGAGACGAGACACGAGCTAGACCAGCTGGGTACCTCTCGGCATAAGCATGCACGGACTGGTTCATCACTCTTCATCAGTGATTGTGATACGACCGTCATCCTTGTGTGGTTGATGCTGCCTGCGTCAGTGTAGGGTCGTGATCTTCGAGTAGTGCACAAGATGATTGTAATTAACAAAATGCATGTGAACGTTCAGCAAGGAGTACTTTGAATTAGTCTCAGAGATTAGTTAAGCTTGGCGCGTGGTAGCTGTCGACTGTCCTCGTGATGGGCAAACACTTTGGAAACCTCATTGTGTTCACACCATACCCCTTGTGGCCCTACAGCAAATTCAAAGGTCCGTGGGCCATTGGGCTTGGAGAAGAAGTCCCACGGATGGTTTGTTTGTGTCCGGTAAAATGTCTAGGACTCGGCCCAGTGTCTGAAGCTTAGTTGTAGAGATGGACTAAATGGTTTGTGTCCGGTAAAATGTCATGGATTCAAGTTTCTAAGTAGATGAGTGATGTGATGGATTGGTTGTTTGCATAAAGTTGCTGCAAGATTGGAGAGCGAGAAAAAAAAGAAGATTGAAGCTTAGTTTTCTTACGTTGTTTTTAATTCTTGTTTCTTATTTTGTGTTTTCTCTCATTTGAAGGTTTAGAGTCTAAGAACTCTGGTAACATTTTGGCTATATATCTATTTGTGGATATAGAGACCGAATTAAAACTATCCTTCATCTAAAAAGAAAATATACATTAAATATTAATAATTTTTTATATAAAATTAGCTAAAATAATTTATCAAGAAACGAGAACGACAGTTGTTTGGAGTATATATTTGGAGCATCAAAGTTAACCTACTGGTGCTCTGTATTGGTATACCCTAGCGTACTGTCACGGTTTTTTTTTTTTTTGACAAATACTGTCACGGTTGTTTAGCAGGGCAATTGGAACAACCAGCGTAGCATTTTCATTCCGGCCCGGGGGAGGTGGGCCTTGTTAGCTGACGACGGGCAGAAGCTTGGCGTGTCGCAAAAGCGTTAGAGTATTTGCAACGGCACCACGCGGTCCATTTTTAAGCGCTAGCCGAAAACGTACGGTACTGCGATGTCTGATCGCTGGTACACCGTCGGTCCACCGCACGCCAATCCGATCACCCACGCCAATCCGATCACCAGGAAATGTATTTTGGGATCAAGCAATTGAAACACGTACCCGGGCGACGAGACCGGCACCCTGTCTGCCTGTCTGTCTCGCCCGCCGCTCACACGCACACGCACACGCACACGCACCCTTGCCACCCTGCCGCGTACTGTAGGCGGCACGAGGCAACGCCCGACTGCGACGGCACGGCAGCCGCGCCTGACAAGGGCTCTGCCCATCACCTCCTGCACCTGAACGGAACGGCACCGCATGGTCTCGCTACCGGCCAATCTCAGGCGTCATGGCATGGCTGCCTCATGACTTCAGGAGCAAGCACCCACGCACCAACCGCGGCGAATCCCTCGATTATTCCCATAATAATCCGTGTGAAAGAAACGTCCGTTGTTCCAATCCGTACGTAATTTCGCGAAAGCTCAGCCGGGGTGGCGTACCAGAAGCTGACCCAAGAAACTCTTTTTGTTGCGGCAACAGAGGATGAACAAACAAGGGAAAAACGCGAAAGCGATGGCGAAAGGAGGCGTTGCCTCGAAGCTTTGCTTCTCTCTCGTCTCTGTGTGGACGGCCAGAAAGCCAGCCGCAAGGAAGGAACAGCAGGGAGAGGGGTGTGTTTAGATCCCAAAATTTGGGTGTAAAATTCTCAGAAATTGCCACATCGCGTTAATTTGTGAAGACGCGTTTCGTTTGTTAGTGATAAATATTATCCTACTATGGCGTAATTAGGCTCAAAAAGAATCGCCTCGCATGAATGTACATCTAAACTGTATAATTAGTTTTTTTAATTACCTAAATTTTTATAGTGGCCGTGGCGTTTTTTTTACAAGATTAAATGTTTTGATGTGATGGGATGTGATAGGAATTTTGGAAACTTTTGGTTTTTGTTGATGTGACTGGGGAAATGAACACAGGCAGATGGGAACCCGCAGAGCAGACTTCTTCATTGCTGCTCACCAAACCTGTAGCAGAGGCAGCAGCAAGCGGGGTCGGCTCAGCTGTGCCTGTGCTGTGCCGGCCAGTAGACCCGTACCGGGGCTCCTGCTCGTAACCCTGGCCGATTGGCCGGGGAAGCCTTGTCCTTCACGGCTCACGCACGTTCCGGGCACCGCCGGTGACCAGAGCGGCGCGGAGGGGCCCTGAGTGACGGGGACGCCAGTGCGTGCTCAGCGTGGCCCGGCCAGGCGGCCAGCCACTAGCGCAGCGCAGAGCAGTCCGGACGTTGGCACCGTGCTGGAATCATTGCGGTCCGCAAAGGAAGACGGGCGGCGGTTTTAGAGTCGTGCCCGCGACATGCATGCTTTGTTGTCCCATGCTGGTTCTGTCCGTTGAATTCGTGTCCCGTCCCGCCGCATCTCTTGTCACCAAGGGTGCAAACGGCCAAACGGGAAACGCTAAATTTGTACTACAAAGCATTCTTTCCTAAGACGACCTGGCAGTTTCTTGGCACTACATACATCGATGCAGAGGTGTTGCATACTTGCACAATTAGCAGAGTCATTTACCCTCAGACAGATTGTGTGTGAAGGAGCATGATGCAGAGGTGAGAGGTGAGCGGACCCGCAGAAGTGGGCGCCAACCCCGCTCAAACCGAGGGAAGCCTGAGCAGTGAACACAATCATGCCGAACCCATCCGTCGTCGTCGCCGTCGCCAGGCATCAGCCGACTGCCTACCGCTCTGTCCACACCCACTTCGACTTCGTACCCAAAACCGGCGCGCTTGTTGTCCGGCCGGCTATTATACCTGAAACAGGTTTTAGGACGCGTTTAACTACAACATGATTCATCAATCTTTACATACAGTAGCTTATTATGAGCTGAGACAAAGGTACTGATGGTTTGGAGCCCAAAGGGAACATGCTATATTATCGATTCTGGAGATCTTCAGTCGCTGCCTGCCTCTTCAATCATGTTATTAGAGGGCCTGGCCTTGGTAATCAAGTACTATATTCAAGTATTTGTTTGGATGCTTAACATTCTGTAATAGAAACAGTCATGTGCTACGGTTGGCAATTTTGGCTATTCAAGGAATTATTAAATATTTCCAATGCATTACGTTGAATTACTATATTTCCAAAGCAGACCGGCCGCAACGGCGGATAGATTTGCGCTGATCGTGGGCAAATAAGATATTCCGTTTTGACTCGTAGTGATGAAATTAGTTTATGTCTTGTATGGTATGGGATGTACAAAAGGGGAGTACAAGCTAAAACTAAACCTTTCTGGGAATTGTAAACTACGACGAGACAACGGCGAGCACTACTAATACAGGAAAAGGAACACTAGCATGATTAGGGTGGCACAATCAACAACAACAACTGATGAGCCCCTGATTTGCTGTGAAGAAAAACATTGTATCGTGGCTGGTACACGGGGTTTACCTCTAATAAAAGTTTTCTTTAAAACCGTCTGTTCTACGGTATGTACGCAGTACTAATAGTAAATTTTTTTTATATCAACCAGATTAGCGCGAGTATGCTGTAGGAGTGTGTGTGACACAGTTTTGTTTAGAGTGTGTTGGTGGGCCCGTAGGGGAGGCGGCATCCAATAAAGCTGAAACGCATTTGCAGCCCACTCTACGAACTGTCCGAGTACGTGTTGTTGTCTGGCCCAGGAACGAAATAATATTAAAACTGAATTTAAATCTAAAGCTGCGCTGTTCGTGCCATGATCACTGTCGCGCCTCTCGATCGTCCACCGGTGAGGTTACCCCATCACCTCCGTTTCTGGTTGCCTTTTGCTTTTCTTTCTCCTCGTCCATTTGTTTAGCTGGACTGCTACCGCCTGATGGTACACTCGGTTTATTATTTTCAAGAGACGATTAGATATAGGAGGAATCTTGGAGATGCTTTCCATTACCTCGTTGTGAACATTTCACTGGCTATAAACACTTCCAGTCACACTATTGTTTACTAGTATTAACAAGTCAATGCCCTTGCATATCCTTTCTGTGATGGGCATACATTTCTAATTTGTTATGCAAAGTTGGTTTCTCTAATCACTTACGACCTTCTGCTACCCTACATTTGTAGGTTTCAACTTGTGATCACATTGGCTTACTCCCACAATTGTCTCCCGTCTTTCCAAGTATAACTAATCTCATTCCTTCGTATGTGTTACTAACACTAGATTGGACATTGGACGCATGAAGGCTCGATTCATGGTTTTATTAGTCTAACCCATTGACCGACTAGTTTAAAACAGTTGAAACAAACTAAGTTTAGCGCCGAATTCAACACGTAACACATAGTTTCAATGGTGACAACCTTCCTTCACAAGGACAAGGTTGCCTCCATGTAGCCATCGTTACTTGAGTAACACATGTGGTATTCAATTGGTCTTTTAACAATACAAACCATATTCAACCTTGTTTGAATGAATTTGTATCAATCAATTCACGTGTGTTAGAGTGGATTAGAGTATAACTTAGTTGATTTCCACCTCAATCCTCCACAATAATGTGGATTGAGGTAGATATGGATATATACAAACAAGTTTTATTCAAACTAGTGGAATTAGTGCACTATACTTGACATGGATGGAACAATGTGGTTGCTATGATTCTTGTTTTTCCGCTAAGATTATCAAGCAATTTGAATTCAATAACTTCCCTGTTATTGTATTTAGTAAACTTAAATATGAAGTTAAAAAGAATAACAGATCACAGAGGTGTAAAATGGCATGACACCATTTAACCTCTTGCACTTTTTGGCTCTATAAAGAACTTTGCTACCCACCTTCTTTTGACACCGTTTCCTGTTTTTTCTTTTCTTCCTCTTCATTTACTTTTTTCATTTTAAAATAAGGAAATGACAAGTGCGCACACGGGGCAAATGGGCCATCAGCGGTAAGTCACCGCCTCACCGGTAGGTGACCCGCCGCCTCCCATCCCCACTGGCTGCAACCGGGCCCCACGTCTCGGAACCACGACGCACCACTTCCAGTTCCACACGATCAGCGAAAAAAAAAACCAAAACTATTACTAGTAAACTGCAATTAATCAGAAATAAAGCGCACCGTTATTTTCCTTCTCACACTTTTCTCTTTACCCCTCCCTTGCTGTCTCCCCCACCTGCGCTGCGTGTCTCCTCCCCTCTCGCCGAGCCATTCGATTCCTCTCCTCTCCGCTCCCCCCCAGCAAATCGCCGCCATTTTGCCGATTCCGGCTGCCGCCTAGGGTTTCGGTGCCAGCGTAGTCGGAGTGCTGCGCCTGTGGGTCGCGTTCCCTGTGTCGCGCGCGGCGGCCCAAGGTGGAGGGAGGGGCGGTTCTCGGGAGAGGAGGTGGAGGAGGTGGTGGTGGTGGTGGTTGTGGTCTTCGGTGTCTGAGGAACGCGGTCTTCAGGGAGCGAGTCTATCAGATGCTGCGGCGGCCTTTGAGGAGGTAGTGTGGCCGTGTGGAGCGAATAAGTGGCAGCAGCGGCGGCGGGACTGGCGGCGGCAGCCATGTTTTTCAGCAGGCTCGATGACTCGCCCATGTTCAGGAAGCAGGTGAGGGGAGGGGGCGACCCGGATCTTTAGTTCCTGCTGTCTGTGGCTCCTGCGTAGCGGTTTGGATGTTGATCTCGGCCTCTCGGGCGGGCGGGAGAGGGAAATGTTTCAGCTTTGTGTGCAATGCTTCGCTCCGGTGGCTCCCGGATTGGGCTGCGGTGGTTGCATGGATCTGCCCTTGTTTTTGGGCTGTGCCGATGGGCGATGAGTGTGGATACCCCTGATCCTTCTTTGTGTTACTTAGTCTCGAATCAATTTTGAACTTATAGTGCAGTAGCTACATGTTTAAGGCTTCCTCTTAACCGTTTTATTTATGGCCTGTCTGAAGTTTTCACAGCTGCACTTTGTGTTGTTAGACTATATTGAATGCTGATACATCAAAACACGTGTCAAACTTTGGCCGTTTGCTGCGTTTCTTCTTTTGCCAATTCTCTATGATCTAGTAAACATTGTGATAGTTTGGTGTACATTTTTGGAAATGTTTGATTCATTTGTGGGTTGTGGGTGCCATTGGACTCTTGAGGAATCATAAATTATTGTTATTCGGCCAAAGTAGGTGCCTTCATTTTTATTCATGCTTAATAGCTTCTTCAATTCAATTTCTGTGTGAAACATAGTATAGATTCGATTAGGCTAACCTAACCTTTGTATCGCATTTGGGATATTGCATTAACACTGCTTAACTTATATTCTTTGTAATCCTTTTGCGCCGATAGATTCAGCCAAAGAGCTTGCTTCCTTTGGTTCATGAGTACTGCTTAACTTGTTCCTTGTATTAATAGATGCAATCGCTTGAAGAAGGAGCTGACTTGCTAAGAGAGAGATGTTTAAAGTTTCACAAAGGTTGTCGAAAATACACGTAAGTTCCGTCTCTGATTTGTGAATTTTTAATTTTATTTTCAGATTATATGTGTTGGGTTTTAATTTGGGGTTTCTCTATGCCTCTCTAATTTCTACTTTTGTTTCAGGGAAGGACTAGGGGAAGCGTATGATGGAGATATTGCATTCGCAAGTTCACTTGAAACATTTGGCGGGGTCATAATGATCCAATAAGTGTTGCATTTGGAGGTTAGTAATGTGGTTCTTGTTAAAATACATGTATTCAAAACTCCAGTTTGTGATATGAGCATGATAATTTCTCCTGTTTTCATGTTTTTCCCTTTTGCTTTCCTAATTGGTTGGTTCTCTTGTACATTACAACATTTACCACTTCTGTAGGGCCTGTAATGACCAAATTTACAATTGCTTTGAGAGAAATTGGAACATACAAGGAAGTATTGCGCTCCCAGGTAGAGCATCAGTATGTACATTACTATAGTAGTGCTTTTCATCAAGATGTCTTTTGTCTGTCACCACTTTTTAAGATAACTTAGCTTGTATATGGCCAATCTACTCACTCTACAGTATTTTATTTTAATGTTATTTCAACAATTGCATGGTAATTCATCCTTGTGGTTGTATTGAAATCATATCCTCGTGCATTCATCACTATGGGTGGAACTAATCCCATTTTGTTAGGTATTACAAACTTGCAATTACACTTCAACTTTATGTGGTATAACTGCTGTTGTATTGTTTTGTAGGTTGAGCATATGCTAAATGACAAGCTGCTCCAGTTTGTGGAGATTGATTTGCATGAAATGAAGGTATTGACATAGTTTTCTATAAAAGATTGAATCTGTAGATTCATGCTTGAATTTTATTTGTTAATTTGATAACATTTGTACAGGATGCTAGGAAACGTTTTGACAAGGCTACCCTTCTTTATGACCAGGTAATACTTCAATGCCATGGTTGAACAAGTAGCTTCAAAATCTTGTATAATAGCTTATTATGGTAGAAACGATCGATTGTTCCATTCTATTTACCTGTGAACCTAATAGCTATAAGCCAACTTGCACTGGAGTCGTAAGGATCTCTAGATCTGTTGGCCAGTTTGCTTTGGTGTTATTTTAAGTTTTCTTTTCCAGCTACCGAGTTCTAACTGATAAGAAATTGTACTAGTAAGTTGTCTAGTATAGGATGAAAAGTGTCTGCCATTTGTCCCACGTGTCTAAATTTGCTACTCTATAGCACTGAGCTTGTAGCTTTTTTTTTTGATTTTTGATATGTGCCATCATGCTTCACACGTCAGTTGCTGGCACATTGTAAACAAAACTTAAGTTGTTTTTAGAAGGCTTGTTTCTGACTTCCACTTGTTTTTGTTTTCTTAACCAGGCACGTGAAAAATATTTGTCCTTGAAGAAAGGTACAAGGACTGACGTAGCATCTGCAGTAGAGGATGTAAGTTTACCTTGACCTTACTGAGTCTTTCCAAACTTGAACGGTAAGGTTACTTGCTGCCACTAAATTGCTTGTGACATTATCAGGAGCTTCACAGTGCCAGGTCTTCATTTGAGCAAGCTCGTTTCAATCTGGTACATACCCTGTTTAGTTGTCACTGTTCAGGATTCCTTGTTTACATAGTTGGAATGCCTTTGTCTTATCTGTATTTATATTCAGGTGACTGCACTTTCAAATATCGAGGCTAAGAAAAGGTTCGAATTTTTGGAGGCTGTTAGTGGGACAATGGATGCTCATCTTCGTTATTTCAAACAAGTATATCCTTGCCATTATTTTTCATATTGACATTTCTAGGTTGTGTAAAAATGTGATTCAAACTTCCTCTGTTGCTATTTCTTCAGGGATATGAACTACTACATCAGATGGAACCGTATATCAATCAAGTAACTCTCTGACCCATCACATTTCTTACTGAATGGCGATCACCTTCATAGATTTTGTTTTATAATGGTTTTGTGAATTACAATGCATCCCACTCGGTTATTGGATTATGCAATTACAGACATAACCCCCTCCTTGCCTTTCCATTTTCTGAATCTGACAAAGGTTGCTTACATCATGCTCCCTCTCTTTTTGCAGGTTCTTGCTTTTGCACAGCAATCAAGAGAAAGGTCTAACTATGAGCAGGCTGCTCTTCTTGAGAGGATGCAAGAGTTTAAACGGCAAATTGATCGTGAAAGTCGGTGGTCACCAAATGGAATGAATGATTCCCCTAATGGTGATGGAATACAAACAATTGGTAGAAGTTCGCATAAGATGATTGAGGAAGCAATGCAATCAGCTTCAAAGGGCAAGGTAACCGGATACTGGAACTATCCAAAGACAATATTCATGCATGCATGGTTGTGCAATTTCATCAAAGAAGATGCATGTTCTATACTGAAAAGTAAGCAACTATTTCCAGGTTCAGACCATTCGCCAAGGCTATCTCTCTCTAAGAGATCTTCAAACTTGAGAGGTGATTGGAAAAGGAGGTTCTTTGTCCTCGACAGCCGAGGAATGTTATACTATTATTATAAAGCAGAACAGTAGGCCATCTGTAAGCATTCTCACAACACTTTACAATGATCTGAAATAAAATTTTCAGACTTAATTAGTGTTTCAGTTAATATTAGCTCATCATTTTTGCCCCATTTTGATTTTGTAGAGTGGTTATTCTAACCAAAGAACTAGCATTCCCTCAGAACATGGTTCTGGGTTGCTCAGCAGATGGTTCTCTTCTCATTATCATGGAGGCGTGCATGATGAGAAATCGGTTGCACGCCATACTGTAAACTTGCTAACTTCGACGATTAAAGTTGATGCAGACCAATCAGATCTGCGGTTCTGCTTCAGAATAATTTCTCCCACAAAGAACTATACATTGCAGGTATGAAGCTTAAAATGCATATTTTGGTATCTCTTTTTCTTTATACAGGATGATGTTATATGAAGTTGATCAATAGCCATATTCGTGATATTGATTTCTGTCTAGTGATATGCACCGGAAATTGTGCAGGCAGAGAGTGCAATGGATCAGATGGATTGGATTGAAAAAATTACTGGTGTCATTGCGTCTTTGCTGAGCTCCCAGTCCCCTGAACGAGTAAGTGATGAGTAGTGAGCGTTGAATTATTTACATATCGAATTTGATTTATGCGACATCTGTATTTTGTTTACAGCGTCTTCTATTGAGTCCTAAGGGAAGTAGCCATCATCGAACTGCCAGCTCAAGCAGTTCATTCAGTAGCTCAACAGAACTTGACCATTCAATAAATGAAGATTGTATGCTGGAAAAGAACTCAGGGAGTGGTTATTTCGAGCATTCTGCAAGAGTTGCACAGCATCACCGAACAAGCATGATGAAACCTGACAAGCCAATTGACTTGCTTAGGAAGGTGGCTGGCAATACTAGCTGTGCTGATTGTGGTGCTTCAGAGCCCGATTGGGCATCCCTGAACCTTGGAGTTCTTTTATGCATAGAGTGTTCTGGGGTACACAGAAATATGGGTGTGCATATATCTAAGGTAAACTAGAAGCCTTATCTGCAATCTACATGAACAAAAGTTTGATCACATAACTGTAGAATTCTGATATTATTGTTCTGCAATCAGAATTTGTTGGGAGTCTTGCTTGATACTTGTGTATCTGTGCATTACCCATGCTTTGTGCCAACCAGGCACTGTAGGTTTTAGTATAGTGACTATTATTATTATAGCTCTCTCCTGTAAATTTGGTATATTTCACTGAAGTCATCATTAATGTGACCAATGGACTTAAATTTACATTGTATTGGCAGGTAAGATCACTGACGCTTGATGTCAGGGTTTGGGAGCCATCTGTAATCAATCTCTTTCAGTCAATAGGCAACAGGTTTGCCAATACTGTCTGGGAAGAAATGTTACCTTCATCAAGCTGTGTTGACCATGGTGATATTTCAAGGTAACATTACAAAAATCTTACAAAGTAACTAGCATTACAAAAGCTGTAGAATTTATTATCCTTTTGTTGCCATAACTTGCAAGTTCTGCTTTATGCAGAGCTGATGGATTAGAGAACATGTCACATGGCTTTGCACCCAGCAAGCCTAAACAATCTGATTCTATCGCAGTGAAGGAGAAATTTATTCATGCCAAGGTACTCCCTCCGTCCCATAACAGATGACTTCTTAGCTCTGGGCACAGGAATTAAGTATAGAAACGAGAAGAAAGATTTGGGACTTCATGAAACGAGAAGAGAGATTTGGGAAAAGAGAAACGTTGGGAAGTGAGTTTGGGACAAGTGTAGGAGCTTAAGTATTATGGGATGGGGAGAGTACTCCATAGTTTTGTTAGTACTATTTATTATAAATTTTGAACAAAGAATTATTATACTACTGATCAGCAATATTGTAAATTTTGATGTATGAAATGATGTTGCACGAGCAACACCTATAGGTGACACCTGTTCTCTAGAAATGCCAAGGAATTGTACCGATCATAATTTTTAATGCATCACTGTCTTCTGCTGAAAAAGAAAGAAACTGAGAAAAAAAAATTTGGTAACTTTTTAAAGTTAATTAATTGTTGATTTTTTTTCTCTTGATTATTTCAGTATGCGGGAAAAGGATTTTGTGCGGAAACATAACGTGGATGAGATTCAACTTGCAGAACAGATGTGGGAGAATGTAAGCTCAAACAACAAGAAGGGGTTTACAGTTTGATTGTGGGGTCAAATGCCGATGTGAATTTTTCCTACGGTCATACATCATTTAATTCGGCATTGACTCTGGGAAAAGCTCTCCTTCTACAAGAGCAATCAACATCTCCATCTAATGGAAGTTCTAGACGTTTTGACCGCAATCCACTTGAGAAGGGTTCTACCGGAGATTCTGTTTCTCCTGCCAGCACAAGTGCCCGTGTAGATGGATTGGATGAGTATGTTGAAGGATTATCTTTGCTTCATCTAGCATGTCGCGTTGCGGACCTGGGCATGGTTGAACTACTCCTGCAGTACGGTGCAAATGTAAATTCTACAGACTCGAGAGGGCGGACACCACTTCATCACAGCATCATGAAAGGGAGACATGTGTACGCCAAGCTACTGCTTTCCAGGTATGCGGAAGCTATCATGCTGGTTGTAGCTTAACAGCAAATTGGGGAAGTCCAAGAAAACTACAGACGTGAGGAGGCTATAATCTTACTTTCTCACTTTCCTTGCAGGGGTGCTGACTCTCAAGCTGTGGATCGAGATGGTAGAACAGCGTTACAGTATGCAATCGACAGCGGAACCATAGAAGACGAAGAGATCCTTGTTTTGTTAGAAGACTCAAGTAGATAAATCATGTAGGTAGTCAAGTCTTGAGTTCCTGCGGTATCTTGTGCCTTTGTGGCCGCCTTTCGCCGTCACCTGGCACAGGGCCGTGGATACCTTTTCTGTTGTGGCAAGAGGAAGTTATAGTTTTTCTAGGTCTATCTGCGGTTTTGTTCGCGCTTAGGTTAAAGTGGCCTGTTTGTCGTGGATGCAGTTTGCAAGTTGTTTTGGCTTTGTTTGCAGATGTTGCAGCGTACATTGGAAGTGGTTGCCATTGTTGTGACAGATGTACATATGGTGATGTCTGATGATACAAGTAATTTATGCAAGAATTAGATTGGTGAAAATGACAATGTGGCTCCCTGCCTGCTTGTCTTGAGTCTTGATCGATCAGATACAATGTGTATGAATGCCTATACTCTACAGCGCAAACCACTGGCCCTGATGTTTCTACGCCGCTGCTGTACATGTTGCCGACAGCAATCTAGTACCCTGATTCTGATGAGCAAGATGCAGATGCTTGGCTGCAGCTTTTGCCTCGCACTGCACTGCTGGCATTGGCTGAGGAGTCAGGTTGAACAAGCCCATCACCGTCAGCATGGATGATCGATCGGAAAGCAGGCAGGCTACAAGGCTGCACAGCACAGCACAGCACAAGCTTTTCAGGCAATCCCTGTTGCTGTTGGTGACAAGTGACAGCAGAGTTGGGGACGCCGGCATGGCTGCATCGCCGTCGCCGTCCTCGTCCTCGTCGATCAGAATCAGGGCGTCGCTGGCAGCGCCAGGGAAACCGAACCCCGAGTGGATGCGTCGATGCCCGGAGTTAAATCGCAAGGTAACAAGGGAGGTGCCCGTCGGTCGCTCAGCTGCTGACTGCCCACCACTTGGCGTCTGGGGCTGCGTGCGTGCAGTGCAGCCGTGCAGGCAGGCATGCCGCCGCATGCGCCGACCCCGAGCCGCAGCGCGGTCTTGGAAGGATGCGAGAGGCCTGAACGTGTACGAGCATGGCGTACAGAAACACGCCGATCGCCAATGTCTAGTCCATGGTACCAGCCGGAGCGTGTTGACAACACGACGTGGGGCGACTAATGTAGGAGCATTTTCGTAGCCACTCGCTCCGCCTGAAACCAGCAAGCTTGTTGTCGCTTCCTTGGGTTTGATTGGGAGTACCAGTATTTTTTTTTTTTTTTGACAATGCTACCATTAAATTGTATACTAAAATACGCAGTTATCATTGTTGTTTTTTGTTTTCTATCACAAATGAAAACGAGCCCTTGTACTAATGTTGTAACCGAAGGCCATATGAGTTAGAATTCCGGATCATTTCTGAACGTGAGTGAGTTCAGGCAAATTATAAATGGGACGGAGAGTGGTTGAGAAGTAAAAAAAAAAAAAAAAAAGGTACAAAATACTGTATATCAAAAGAGTTGAGGACAAAGGGAGTATATGTACCTGAGTGCGCATAGAAATATTGTGTCCAGCGAACCGTACGTACGTGTGTGTGCAAGAAGAGTTGAAGACTGACATTTATACATATAGTACACATCAGCGTCACAGGTCAAATTTCTGCAAGTTGAGCGTGCAATTAACCAAAGAGTAGTATGTACCGGGGGTACATAGACATGGCTACGTCTACTCCGTATGTGGGAAGCTAGCTAGCTAGGTCTACAGCCTACGGACCCGGATGGGCGCAACTTCTCTCGCTCGTCAGTACGTACGGTATATATAGGACGATGAAAGCACGATCCATCCAAACATCAAACGAGTGCGCACGCATATGCAAGTATAACTGTACCGCCTGCTTGGGAAGCATACTGTATATAGTAATACACTGTTTCCCTTCTGAACTACACACGTACGTAATTAACTACGTATATATGTACTTCAGGTTAGGCCTGCTAACGGGTTTAAACGGGTTTAAACCCGCCCCAACCCATATTTTAAAAACCCTAACTACCACCCGCCCCGCCCGCCCGCTCAATGCCCCAACCCGTCCCAACCCGAAGTCACGACGGAAGATGATATTTGACTTATGTGCCGATCTATGACCATAGAGCCCCAACCCGTCTCAACCCGTTTGTGTCCTCAACCCAACCCGCCCCAACCCGTTTCACAGTGTCACCCGTTTCCACCCGCCCCAATAGTACCCGTATTAAAACCCGCCCCAAAATACATGTTCCAACCCGCCCCATTAGCAGGCCTAACTTGGGTACGGCACGTTGGCAGAATTCAGTAACGGGGTACGCATGTACACGTACACGTACACGTACGTGCAGGGAAAGATATGATCGTCGTCGCGGTCCTGAAACCTTGAGAGAGAGAGAGAGAGAGTATATACCACATATATTTTCTAGGAACTGATCGATAGCCTAGCTAGCTACACATATATACACATATATGGACCTGGTTCTTTAATAAAAAACAGTAGAATCTACAGTACTGTCCAGTACATGATCAGGTAATTTGCAGAAAGCCAGAAATCATGCATGTTTGTAGCTCTTGTATTCAGGCTCAAAATTAAGAAGCGATCGGTACGACCGATGGCGCGGCAAGCTGGAGTCTGATCGAGCAGCAGCTGCTAGAGCCAGGCTACGCCAATCGTCATCAGTCAGATGGAGAACCGGAGCTCTATCAATGTGCAAAGCTGCCCATGCCCATGCATGCTGTCACCCTAAAGAAACGAGAAGGGGCCGATCGACTGGGATACCTTTTGCAGCAGCAGTGTGCAGCGAGCGCAACATCAGCGATCCATATATGTGCGTTTGTGTTCATCGATCTAATCGATCGCCCATGCATGCAGGCCCTTAGATTTTGCTCTCAGCGGGGGACACTGATGACGAAAGCTAGAACCAGCAGGGACAGGGAGAAGGCCGGGACGAGAAAGCATGCATGCACGCAGCAGCCAGCAGCCGGAGCAGCGTCGCGGCTCACCGCTCATGCATCTCATGCATTGAGCTAAGCTTGACCGCTTGAGAGGATCGGAGTCGGAGTGGAGCGATCACTGATTACACCACCGGCCGGCCGGACAAGAAGCAGTGTAGTACGTGTTCACGTGGATCACAAGTTCAGAACACAACATGCATGCACAAGTACTGCTGTTCCTTTTTATACAGGGGAGTCCATACGTACAATGCTTGTATATATGCGTGTTCACGTGGACCTGCTACTCGTACTTGAAAATGCATGACTACGCAAGAACCTTTGCTGTATCTTCACTTCAAATGGGGAACAACGTATACTCACCCTGTTAGCTTCAACATACCGGCCGGTATACCTTTGAGGATCAGTCGTGGCCTTCTAGACCCCTAAATGACCGCTCAGTGATAAAGATGTTTTTCTCTGGCCGTAATAAAACTGCATTAGCTGACTTATAAACCTGCAACAAAGAGCATGAAATATTTTGGGTTTGACTAGTGTAGCAATTTTCATTTGTATTTGTTAATCATTGTCCCACCATAGATTAACTAGCCTCAAAAGATTTGTCTCGCACTTTATAGTTGAACTATGTAATTACTTTTTTTTTACCTATTTTAATGTTCTATACATGCGTCAAGAGATTTGATACGACGGATACTATAGCACTTTTAAGGTTCACTTTTTGTAAACTAAACAGGCTCTAATATATGTTCAAGTACACCTCTTAGAGAATAAGGGTGCGATTGGTCGCCCCAACCGGACCGCCCCGCACCAGTTTACCGCACCCCCCCCGGTCCCCTGCTCTTGTTTGGTTTCCCTTCCCTTCCCTTTTTCGCCGCACCGCCCCGTTCCTCTCCCCCTCCATCTCGGGCGATGAGGGAAGCTCGAGTCGAGCTTCCCTCGCGAGCCTGGACGACCCGAGCGGGGAAGCGTCGGCGTCCTTGGCGTGAACTCGTGCCATCCCGCTCGATAAAAGCGCGCGCGCCCGCTCCTTGTTAGGGTTACCGCCACCCTGACTCTCTCTTTCCACTGCTCTGGTGAGTTCGTTCTCCTTCCCCCTCTTCGCCGGTCCTTGGCCGGTGCACTTCCCCTACCGGCGCCCCCTCGTCGGTGCTCTCGTGCTCGTGCTGGTATACCTCACCGTTCCCCTCCCCCTCCCCTTCCTCTACAAACCCTAGTCTTTTGATTTCGTTTTGTTTTCCGGTTGGTATACTCGATTGTGCCATGTTTTCGTCAGATCTACTCATTGTTGGTCTGTGTATACTAGAATCGTGGCTAGATCTGTGATTTATACTATTTATGAGATGAAATGCCATGGTTTCTTGATGATTACTGCTATTGTAGACTGAGCACAGTGCCTTAGGTCGATGATTAGATATGATTCCTTGCTTTCACGCTGGAGGAGCACCTGTTGGTGTGGCAGCCGCGTGTTTGCATGATGTCCATTGCTCATTTTCCTGATCTACTTAAATTGTGTAGAGCTTTTGGTTCAAACTGGTCATCCTATGCTATTTCTTACACACATATGTGACTGTTCTTGTTAGAAATGGATTTTCAAGCTCGGCGCCGAGCTGCTGCTGCTGTGGTTGTAGCTGTTGCTTGCTGGTTTTTCACTTGGTTTAGGAGAAGGGCTGTTGATGCCCGGTCAGTGACCTATGGGCCAATGTTAGAGAGGGACCAGCAGAGGATCAACAACCTCAATTACATTTACCATTCAGATGATGTCCATGCTGTTAGCTTGCTTAGGATGAGAAGAGCCCCCTTTTTCCAACTGTGTGACCTGTTTAGAGCAAGATCCTTGCTTAAAGACAGCATTCATGCCACTGTAGAGGAACAGGTTGCCATGTTTTTACATGTGGTTGGCCACAATAAGAGGTTTAGGGTGATAGACCTTACTTTCAGGAGGTCTGGGGAGACTATAAGCAGGTTTTTCCAGAGAGTTTTGTATGCAGTTGGAGAGCTTAGGCATGACCTCATTGTTCCACCCAGTAACAATGTCCATCCTAAGATCCAGGGGAGCTCTAGGTGGTATCCCTATTTCAAGGTGGGTTCTTGTTTCATGGCAGTCATCAGGTGCTCTACCATCATCAACAGGATTGCAACCATCTGGGCCTATGTCCATTTTGGATGGCAGCCTGTTGATGATGTATAGCACTCCATGCCTGCTATGACTTTGTCCCATGTTGCCAGCCACCTATGATGATTCAAAATGTATGAAAACCAGCATTCTCTCTTCTCTGGTTTTGTGCATTCTGAGGCCTAAGTTTCCTTAACTTTGCTTTCTCTCTTTTATTTGTGGCCAGTGATGCAGCAAAATGTGTTTTATTGATGACTACCTCATTTAGGTTGATGGCCCATTTGATAATGATACTGCAAGAAGTTTGATTTGTTCATTCCATCTGTTTGGTTGACAGTCCATGGGCTGAGGATACTGCAAGAAGTGTTTGATTTACTTATTCCATTCTGTATGCTGAGGCCACTTTTTATGTTCTCTCATAGCTGCCATCAAACTTTTGTGGGACACCATTCACCTGCAACACCAACCTTTACTAGGCTAAGATGATGGCAAGTGAATGATGTCCCCAGGAGTTCCATGTCAGGTCTGACTACTCCAAGAGCTGAGGTGATTTTGTGTGTGTTCTCATAGCATCTTCTTTGGTGTTGTGAAGGGAGTGATGGCTTGGTATGTGGTGTATCGAGGAAGGAGGGTTGGTATTACCAATTCATGGGGTTGTTGCTGCAAATTCCATCAATGGGTACCCAAACAACTTGCATCAGAGCTTTCCTAACAGGGAGGAGGCAGAAGTGGCCTACTTGGAGTACACTGGAGGTGACCAAGTCCCTATCTTGCAGTGTGTTCCTAAACAGGTTCCATCTCATCACCATGTTCCTGTCATAAACCAAGATCATCCTCAGGTTGCACCTCCTGATCATGTTCCTATTTTAGACCATGCTCCTCCCCAGGTTGCTCATCATGCACCACTACTTGCAGGAGCTCATCATCGTCAACCTGTGGTTGTTGGTTCTGTGTATGCACATTTGGTTTGTGGAGCTGTTCTTATTCTTCTTATTCTACTCGTGCTGGTGCTAGTTATTAGGCTCCTATGGGGCTAGTTTGGCATGTTGGTGGTGTTGTAGTGGCCTAGCTGCTGGGGCTGAACATTTGTTCTGTTGAACTGGACTATTGCTGCTGTTGGCCTGGGCTATTTGCTGCTGCTGATCAACTCAACATTCAACTCAATCTTGTCTTTTTCATTAGCCGATGATGCAAAAACTAGTGAACTGAGGTGGATTGTTTGTTTTTTCTTTTGTATTCAAGGTAGTCATCAAGGCATGGCATACCTCCCCTCCCAAGCAACCGAGTAGTTACCCCCCTCTGGATGGCTGGGAGGGGACGATGCCATGTCTCCATGCCTGCTTTGAGCTTGGGAGTTGGCACTTGATGCCACCATTGATGAAATTCTGTAATGCTGAGGCCTATTGCTTTGTTAAACCCTTGGTCTGATGATGATTGTAATGGCAGGTTTATGTATTCATGTTGTTCATCGAGTCATCGAGAAATTTATAGGCCTCGGCTTGCTACTAATCAGTTGAAGTTACAGTTGGTAATCATTGATAGTTGAGGTTGTAAATTTCTTGACGATTTCATGGCCTCCATGTGCTTTGTTTTTAGTTGATAGTAGGCCTATGATGCTTGTTCAACATATCTGAGGTGGCTAGGTTCCATTCCCAAGCAACCGATGGCCAATGCCAATCTGGATGGCTAGGAGTGGACATGCTTGTTTACCACCACCTATGATGATATTTGCAAACTGTGTGATTGCTGAGGCCTAGTTTGGTTGAACATTTCGCCGATGATGACAGTAATGGCTTCTAAACTAAAAACTAAGTCTGTTTTCATGTTGTTCATCGAATCATCCGGAACCTTGGTGGCCTCGGTTACTCTTTTTTTGTGTTCAAGCATGACTTGGTACAATCTTGGGAGGCTGCGGCAGCAAGGTGCCAGATGATTTCATGGCCACCATGACTATTGTTTCACAAATGAGCCATTAGTCTGAGGCAAGGAGGGGTAAGGTCACCAATGTGGAAGGGGGTGAGATGTTTGTCATACTTCAATGTTGTTCAAGTGTGCAACCAAACACGAGCTCCTGTATGCTATGATCCACTTTTCTAGTTCATGTGGGCAACCAAACACAAGCTCCTGTATGACGGGAGCGGGGACTAGGATAGCCTGGATGGCCGTTTCGTCCAGGATGACCTGGTTCTCGGCAACCAATCGCACCCTAAAAGAACACCGATGAAAAGAAAAACACAAAAGACTGACATGCATCGATCGTCGTGGAGCGTCCAGCGTGTGCATGCATGGATGTGCAGTGCAGGCACTCAAAAGGGCCGTCCTGATCGATGACCATGCCAGGAAGATCCCTTGTGCTACCACTCTACTCTGATGGTTACTATAGTATCTTTATTACTATCAGTGTCACATGGTTTTTACTAGCAGTTTAATGACGCAGCTACTTTGTAGTAGGTGATGTTGCAGGCAGCAGGGGGGCTGAAGAAGCTCAGAAACCAGAAGCGCATGCAGTGCAGTGCATGCAGCCCATATCTCATCAGGCTGAGTGTCGTCAACCACGTTTGAGTTCTCCATTATGACGACCCAGGACCAGGATCAGGATTCAGGGCCAGACCAGTGCAGGTAAATTTGATTTACTTCTATCCTCAACTTCCACAAAATCTCATAACCTTATATGTTGCTACGCATCAGAAGAATGCTTGGCCTGCATACAGTAAAGTATAGTTGATATAGTTCCAAACAAACTGTAACCTTTTCATACGTCGACAGATAGGACTAGAGATACAACCTTGCTTTACAAATTCTTCATTCACGTTTCACTAGTCCCCACGCCGCGCGAGGCCACTCGGCGCCTCACATGGTTCCTGGATGAGGTGCGGGTTGAGCGGGATCCGCTCCTATCTCTCCACCACGACGGAGAGCGAGTACTAGGAGGTCCCTGCCTTTTTTTCTCGAACACGCGCGTCTTTTGTATTAAGACGAACGAAAAGTTGAAAGTTACAACGACGCGCCATGAACGACGCACTAGAGGGGAATACAATTATACAAATACCTCAGCCCTCCGTAGCAGAAAGAGAACAAACGCGATTACTCACTAGATAAACAACCTAGTTGACAACGCCGATCAGATGTGACGGCTCGCGCGCCGCATCGACCGCCTCGGTCCTAAACCTGACAAGACCGGGTAGATCTGACGCATCACCTCCTTTAGCGAGGGAGTACGGTTGTCGCCGTAGACTCTGTCGTAATAGGCCTACCGCTACGTTGTAGAGAGTACCGTCCGTCCATTAATGAACCACATCCGTTGCATCACCAATATCTCCCCCGCCCGCCGCAACCGGCATATGCGCGAACGGATGAGCGGCGAGCCTCCTGCTGCGGTGTGGCGGCGTAGGCCGTGGCGGTGACACCGCATCGGCGAGAGGCAACAAAGGCGGCGACGCCTTGCGCAGGACCTTGTGTTTGAACCGCTTTATTCTCTCGCCAAGGGAAGACGGGGAGGCGACGGCGACTGCGTCTGTGCCGGTAGGTGTGGCCTGTGCTGCCTATCAGGCGCAGGAGCGCACGGATAGCCGCCCAGCCATTGTCTCACGTACAGGCCTCTCGGCCTGCGAGGTACTCCATAAGCAGCAGTTGGCTATCGCCCCATCGGCCGCCCCGGCTTCACCTGCATCCAAGGGAGTACTCGACGCATTAATGTTAGACCACCTAACGTGCATGATAGATGCGCGTTGTTGTACTAGAACTCTATTCTTGTTAATCCAATGATACATAAATCTTTTGCGTATTTGAGAAAAAAAAACATATCACTGATCGAAGTTAAAAATATAGTCGATCATTTATTCTGTTTAACTGGCAGTTTATTCTCAACGGTTTAGAGAAATATTGACTACGACACTGGCCAACTCTGCCAGATGCTCCTTCTCGTGCTCTGAGATTTTATACGCAAAAAAGTTGCTACCAAAAGTGGGGTACGCAAAAGGTGTTTGCACCCTCAACTTGGCTGTCAAATAGCTCCAAAGAAAAAAAAAACTTGGGCACAAATAGGAACTAGAAAAAAAAGGATCATCAGGCCCTACCCACATGACCATATCGATATGCTGAAATGCTGATTGACATTTCTTCAGTGGCTTCATCCTATTACAACAAGGGGACACCGGGGCCCTTTCTTACCACAGCCAATATCCATTAATAGAGAAGTAATGATTTGTGCGAACACATGGTTGATTTAGGTCACATGTGTTTAGTTTTGTGATGGAGTGATTGTCAACAGTCAACATTCTTCCTCTATTTTCTTTTTATCCTTTTTGCTTCGGCTATGTTTCACCGGCATACGTGGAGTGTGTCGAAGACGTATCTCTTGGTTCGTGTTGTGCAGGTGTTGAGCTCGGAGATGGTAGCTGACGGAGAGGTGAAGGTACCAAGGAGGACGTGCCGGGCCGATGGACCGCGGAGGTGAAGGACGGACGTGAGGCTTGGACCGAGGGACCGGAGTGCCGGGTGGCTAGCCATGGTGGCTGACATCTGGGACATCGACGGATGCAAGAGGACGTGGCGGGACCGTGTCGATCGGGTCAAGACGGCGAGCGGCAGAGAGCGGGGAGCTCGGATGACTTGGCGACTGGCGGCGGTCAAGACGGCGGTGACACGTGTCGAGGAGGTTTGGTGGTTTGTCCTCAAAACCATCGGCGTGGGTTTAGTGGTTTGGGCCTCAAAACCACAGCGCGGTTTCGCGGGTTTGGGCCTCAAAACCCCGGTGTTCGGCGGACGAAGAAGGATTCAAGACGTGGCGGCATCGGGGAGGTTGCGTGGAGGCAAGGCTACCGATGAGGAGGCGCAGTGGCCGTCGGATCGAAGATTACCCGTAGTCGACCGAAATAGCCTTAGGGTTACAAAATCGACTCATGTATCTTAGGGGTAGTTTAGGCGAGAGGGAATTGGGGCTATATAGCGTAGGCATACCCCTTCATCCTCCCTTGCCTCTCATTTTGCAATTCCTAGCTTAGGGTTCCAAACCTTGGTGTGAGAGGTCCACCGTTTGTATCGAATCGTTTGAGCAAGGGCTAGCTCTAAGTAGCCTGTCACATGGTGACGTTTGGAGTGATTCGATCGGTGTTCATGTCGATCTTGTCTTTGTGATTTTTGTTCTTCACTTGTTCTTCCCGAGTTCATCCTCTCCCCCTCTCTACTCTTTGCGATTTCTTCGTTTTGGCTCCGTTTGATCTCGTTTTTCTTGTTTTGATTCGTGCTAGGGACGTGAGAGGATCCTTTCCACCAAAGGATTTACTTTAATTCCTCACGAGCACGTAGATCGGGCAAGTTTTGGATCAAACTCGGTTTTTGGTGTGTTCTTCGCGAGATCTGAAATTCCTCTCGATTCGCTCCATCAAACTTGAAAATCTCTTGGTGGGAAATGGTCACCTACATGCCTAGATCATCTAGGTTGAATCTTGTGACCTGAGGTTTCAATTGGAGAGAGTTCTTGGCGATTTAGTGCTCGGTTCTTCGAAAATCGCTAAGAAATTGCGGGTTTCTACGTTACATTTTGCGGGTGTCCGGGTGTGTTGCAATCGATGCCCGCTTCTTGGGTTGCAATCGACCGCTTCTTGGGTTGCAATCGGGTGTCGCAATCCATCTCTTTTTCGTGTTACAATCGGGTACGTGTTTTGTGTTGCAATTTGGCAGCGAGTTCGGGATCGACATCGACATGTCCGTACCCTCGGAGAGTTACTTCTCGTGACCCCGACCGCCCGAGATCACATTTGCAATCGGGTTTCTAGTTGTGTTGCAATCCACTTGCATTGTGTGTTGCAACCGGCGAATCGGGATCGGACATCGACATGTCCGTACCTTCCGAAAGAGTTGCTTTCGTGATCCCCGACGCCCGCACTTGTTGCAATTGGGCTTCCGGTAGTGTTGCAATTCTTACGCATTTCACGTTGAATTTAGCATCTTGTTCGCGTTGTATGTCTTGCTTTGAGGGGACGTGAGAGCCAAGGACTTGAATTTCGAAAGAAATTTTGAGGCTCCTATTCACCCCCCCTCTAGTCGCCGTTTCGGTCCTTCAATTGGTATCGAGCAAGGTTAAGGATCATATCCACCTTAACCGGTTCTTGATCCTTGTAAGGCGACATGGAGAGGTTTGGTCACTTTGGTGGCAAGCCTCCGGAGTTCGATGGCTCCAACTATCCCTATTGGAAGATTAAGATGCAAGCGCATCTCATGGGGATAGATTGGAGAGTGTGGGAGATCGTTGAGGATGAGAACTACCAAGTGCTAGCCGCCGAGTGGGTGATGATCGATAGCCCAACACAATGCTAACAACCGAGCGAGGAGTGTTTTGTTCTCTAGCCTCAAGGATACCGAGTTTGAGAGAGTTGCCACTTGTGAGACCGCTCGTGAGGTGTGGAAGACACTAGAGAGCTACCACGAGGGAACCCCACAAGTCAAGGCCCGCCTTTACGAGACCTACAAGAGAGAGTACAACAACCTCATCCAGCTTGATGGCGAGACCATCGATTCTCTCTTTGCTAGGTTCCGCACGATGCGCAACAAGCTTCGGGCGAACAAAGCCGTCGGAGAGGTTGGACGAGCACGAAGGCGTCGCGGCTCTTATACGCCTTGGATCGGAAGGTGTGGGATGTGAAGGTGTCGGCGATCATGGAGTCGCCAACTACGACACCCTCACACCCGACGAGCTTTACAAAGAAGCTCAAGTCTTCGGAGATCGAGGCTCGAGATCGGGCGGCCGAAGAACCCCTCCGCGCCGAACGTTGCTCTCGTCTCAGGTAAAGGTGGTTCTAGTTCTTCTGCTAACCCATCACAGATTTCTTTCGCCTTGTCTTCCTTGGTGTCTGTGACAGAGGAGCAGATGGAGAGTCTTGGGGATGATGAGCTTGCACTAGTCATCGGCCGATTCTCGTGGTTCCACAACAACCGCTTGAACCGTCGGCGTGGCGGCCCATCCAAGGGCGGATGCTTCGAGTGCGGAGATCCGGACCACTTCGCCGCCGCATGCCCCAAGAAGAACAAGGACAAGTACTCCGGCGAGAAGTACTACTCCGGCAAGTACGACTCCGACAAGCGCAAGGACAAAGCGAGTACACCTCAAGCAAGCACAAGTCCAAGAAGGGATTCGACAAGGAGGCGATCAAGAAGAAGTACCTCAAGCGTGCCAAGGAGCACAAGCACGCCTTCCTTGCTTCCCTCAGCGACCTCGACAACGACTCTTCAGACGGGCGTCTTCCTCCAAATGACGAGGAGCCCGAGCGCAAGGTCGAGGATAGGGTGAATGGACTCGCTTCGTCGCCAACTCCAAGCCCGGGGGCCGCACCATGGCCCTCGAAGGAGAGGTGACCGACGGCGCCAAGCCACACGGCAACGACTCTTCTCCCACCGAGGTACCTCCTACAATCGAATCTCTCTCGATGAGGTTGAGTCTTTGGGCGATGCGCTTGTTTGTCAAGAGAAGTTGCTTAAGCGTGCCGCTAGGGAGAGAAAGGAGTACAAGGAGAAGTGGGAGATGGTCGTGGATCGAGATTGAGTTGCTTAGGAAGCTTTGTCGATGTCTCGATGAGACGGAGTGTGATGCTTGTCTTTGTGCATATGTCTAGCATCGTGTCTTTGCGGTCCAAGTATTCGGCTTTGCTAGATGAGCATGTTGAGTTGAAGTCTAGGCCGATCTTTGTTGAGTGCGTGCAAGTCTTGTCCCGACTTGCGATCCGAGTTGGCAGAGAAGGCCGCCAAGCTTGCCGTGCTTGAGAAGGCCAACTCGAGATAGCACCGTCTTTGGGATGTGCTAAGTGTGGAGCTTTGGAGTTGGAGCTCATGTCTTGTAGGCATGACAAGCAGAGTCGAAGAGGAAATCACATATCTTCGCTCTGTCCTGAGTTGGGTGTCTAGTGGAGAGCCGCAGCTTGGCATGATGATGAGTCGGTTCAAGAGGGGGACCGACACATCGGGTTTAGGCTTTGCTATAGGTGGGAAGGGTGAAGTTATCTATGGAAAGGTTGGTCAAGGGAGTGGTTTGAGCTCAAGTGAGAAACCAACCAACACTCCCAAGTTTACCAAGATCACTCCACCCGAGCCTCCCAAGTCCATTGTGCAAGATGGCATCCTCCAAGAACCCACTAAGACTCCACCTCCCAAACAAGTGTGGCTTCCCAAACCAAACCACCTCAAGAACCCACTTGACACTTTGCCCGGGATCCCGAGGAAACCCTTCTTAAGACCAAGACCACTACGAGAGTGAACCATCCACCCAAGAGAGTGAACCAGCCACCACCCAAGAGAGAGGTGAGGTATCACCGTGAGTATTGCCGGAGGGATGGTCACTTAGTTGGGTTTTGCTTTTAGGAGGAAGAGGGATGTTAGGCGTCGAGTGGAGCTTGAGAACCGTGACATGTATCACCCACCACTTGGCATGTATGAGAGGGGTGTACGGTCGGTTCGTGAGGCGCTTTTGGTAGGTCTGGAAGGTAGGAGGCCTCAGAGGTTTGGGTCACGGTTTGTGAGACCGTTTGGTGGTCGTGCTCGCGAGTGGACGTAGATCCTCGCTTTGGGAGTTTTGAGGTTGAGAAGAGGAGAGCACCACGCTTTGTTGTGCGTGGTGCAGTTTGAGAAGATGGGGCGTGGGATGTTTGTTTTGCCTAATGCATATTTGGGGCAAGATGGTCAACACCGGTACTCTTCCAAGTTTACTAACCCCAGTGTTGTGCCATATGCTCATCCCATGTTTTATCGTTGATACTGTTGGAAGAATTTGGAGGACATGTGGCTCATTGACTCCGGCCGTTCTCGACACATGACGAGGAAACTCCAAGTGGTTCTCGGCCTCACCCCCATGAAGACAAAAGAGTACATCACTTTCGGGGACAAGAACAGAGGGAAGATATTATCTCGAGGGTCAATCGGGATCAATGACCACTTTGTGCTCAAGGATGTGGCGCCGTCTCCAACACGCACTTCAACCTACTCTCGTCTCCCGGCTCATGGCGGATGGGTATGAGGTAACGTTTTTAAGGTTGGATGCTCTCGAGTTTTGGACTCTCGCGATGATCTCATTCTTTGGATTGTGCCTTTTTGGGCAAGTCTTTCGTGCTGATTTTTTCTCGAGGCTTTGGCACTTCTTGTTGCTTGTTGGCGGGTCCTCCTCGATTTGTGGAAATGGCATAGGAGACTTGGACACCGAGCTTTGACCTTCTCACGAGGTTAAGTTCTATGGGTCTAATCCGAGGATTGCCTAAGCTCAAATTAGAGAAGGATTTGGTTTGTCATCCCTGTCGTCACGGGAAGATGGTATCTGCTTCCCACCACCCAGTTTCTCAGATTATGACCTCGAGAGACCGGAGAGATCCTTCACATGGACACCGTTGGTCCATCTCGGGTGAGGTCAGTGGGTGGGAAGTGGTATTGTCTAGTGATCGTTGACGATTTTTCGAGATACTCTTGGGTCTTTTTCATGGAGGGCAAGGATGAGGCTTTCGGTTTTGCTCGTGATTTGATTTTGAGACTGAGAACTGAGTTGACAGATACAGCCATTCGAGCGATTCGCAGTGACAATGGCACAGAATTTAAGAACTCTCAGTTCGAGTCTCTTTGTGCTAACTTGGGTGTCGAGCACCAGTTTTCTAGCCCTTATGTCCCGCAGCAGAACGGGATTGTTGAGCGGAAGAACCGGACTCTTGTGGAGATGGCAAGGACCATGCTCGATGAACACAAGACTCCAAGGAAGTATTGGGCTGAGGCAATCAACACGGCATGCCATGTCTCCAACCGCATTTTCCTCCGTGCTTTCACCAAGAAGACATCGTATGAGTTGCGGTTTGGAAGACTGCCCAAGGTGAGTCACTTCCGTGTGTTTGGATGCAGGTGCTTCATTCTCAAGCAAGGTAATCTTGACAAGTTTGAGTCTCGATCAGCTGATGGCATTTTTCTTGGATATGCTTTGCACTCACATGCCTACAGGGTTCTTAACCTTGAGACTAACCGCGTTGTAGAGACATGTGAGGTTACCTTCGATGAGACAGCGCCTTGTTCTTCTTCTGTGTTTGAGTGTGCAGGAAAGGAGGAGATGGAGCAGAGCATCTTTGTGGAGGAGGAGCAGGAAGACGTTGGCTGGGGTGATCCCGAAGCGACTCCACCGCTTGCCCCAGCTGACCCTGTGACGACGACGACTGCTCACGGACCAGACCCTACTACCACTACTTCCTGGGGTCCGGTGGAGCAGCTCCCTCAGGGCGAGACGGCTGCACCTGAGGAGGTTCCCACTCCAGTCGAGGGGGAGGCGACATCTTCGCGCACGGCGCCAAAGACATCTCGCGTCGTCACCCCAGGGGAGACCATGATTGGAGGATTGAACCAAAGGGTAACTCGTTCCAAATCCTATGCTATGTGTCATTTTGCTCATTACGCATTTGTTTCCACTCTTGAGCCCAAAGATGTTACCCTTTGCATTATCTCGATTCGGATTGGGTCAATGCCATGCATGAGGAGTTGCGTAACTTTGAGAGGAACCAAGTTTGGGTTTTAGTGCCACCTCCAGCTGAGTGTCATCCCATAGGAACCAAGTGGGTGTTTAAGAACAAACAGAGTGAGGATGGGGTGGTTGTGAGAAACAAAGCCAGACTAGTTGCCCAGGGGTTTTGTCAGAAAGAGGGTATAGACTATGAGGAAACCTTCGCTCCTGTAGCCCGCATAGAAGCCATTAGGATTTTGCTTGCCTTTGCAGCCTCGAAGGGCTTTAAGCTCTTCCAGATGGATGTCAAGAGTGCGTTCCTAAATGGGTTCATAGAGGAGGAGGTGTATGTGAGGCAACCCCCGGGGTTTGAGCATCCTAAACACCCAGACTATGTGTACAAGTTGCACAAGGCTTTGTACGGCCTCAAACAAGCCCCCAGAGCGTGGTATGAGAGATTGAAAGCCTTCCTGTTAGCTAAGGGTTTTGTGATGGGAGCTGTAGACAAGACCTTGTTCTTGCTTAGGAAGGGCAGTGACATCCTCCTGGTTCAGATATATGTGGATGATATCATCTTTGGTGGCTCTTCACATGCTATGGTATCGAGTTTTGCGTAGATTATGAGCGTGGAGTTCGAGATGAGCATGATGGGCGAGCCGACCTACTTCCTTGGACTTCAAATCAAGCAAACCAAGGACGGGATCTTCGTACACCGGGGCAAGTACCCACGAAGGACATCATCCGCAAGTTTCGCATGGGTGAGGCCAAGCCTCTTTCGACACCCATGTCGACGGCGGACGGCCCACGGGCGAGGACAAGGATGGAGAAGCCGTGGACCAAAGGGAGTACCGAAGCATGATCGGTTATTTGTTGTACCCGACGGCGACGCGCCCCGACATCCGGTTTGCGGTGTGCCTCTGCAAGACGCTTTCGCTTTTCGCCACGCACGCACCTCACTTTCAGCCGTGAAGAGGATCTTGGTATTTGCGATTTACCCTTGACTTTGGCCTATGGTACTCGGCCTCTTCCACCCTCTCCCCGACCGGGTTATTCGGACTCGATTATGCTAGTGATCGTATGCATAGAAAGTCCACATCCGTACTTGTCGGTTCCTTGGTACTTCTCTTGTGTCTTGGTCCTCTCAGAAGCGATCCGGTGTCGCTCGGTCGACGGTTGAGGCGTAGTAGTATGTAGCCGCCTGGCCGCTTGTTGTTCCCATTTCTTTGTGGATGGTTGCCACCTTGAGAGACTTTGGCTTGAGTTTTCTCGTGTACCCTTATTGTGTGATAGCATGGGAGCTGTGAGTGTTGCCAAAACCCAGTCCTTCACTCTCGGACCAAACACATAGAGGTGAGGTACCATTTTCGAGAGATCACCAGGAGAAGGGGGACATAGATGTCCAAAGCACGTGTACACGAGCAACAGATTGCGGACATTTTCACCAAACCACTAGACCAAGTCCGCTTTGCTAAGCTCCGTGGTGAGTTGGGAGTTTGCTATCCCTTTTGAGGGGTAGTTTTGTAGTTGATGTACAGTTGTAGTTTTAGGTTTGTTTTTGCTTTTTGTATCATACTTGCATATCATGAGCTTCACTTTTATATTGATCTGAATGAGGTTGTGCTCTTAGTAGTATAAGTATGATAGTGCTTCTAGCTTGAGCTTTTTAATCATGTGATGTATGTTATGAGTCGAGCAACCTTTTCCAAATGTGAACTTGATTAATGGATGATGAAATTAAATCTTGGTTCACCTTTGAGCTAGCTTCTATCATGAGTAGAGTGTTGAGAACCCTTGAGCTTTTATGTGTATGCTTGGTAGCTATGTCTCATGCTTTGATTCATTCACTTGCTTAGATTTTCATGATAATACCATGCTAAAACATGAAGTCTAAAGCTAAAGTGATGAAAAGATCGAGTGGGTCCATTTTGCCACACTTTGAAGTTCGAGACTGCTTTCACTTGCACTCTTGAATGAACTTGGACTTCATTGTGTTTGACCCAGACCATTGTCTTAAGCTAATCATTGCTCACGCATAGGCTTGACATGGTTGATTAGTAAGGCAAGGCAAATGTGGATAACCACTCGCATGCTCTCTTGTAACTTGTGAACCGCAACTCGAATTAAAATGAACACAAGTTTATGCCATAATGTCTAGCATGATGTCCGAACGTTGCTTGGGGTAGTTCACCCGGTTTACATGTTTGAGCACTTAGTTGATCTCCTATCTACTTGTGCTAGATACTATGTTTGATGGTGAACCTCCTTTTGCAAGATACTAAAATTTTCTCAAAATGCTTTGTGCCATATTTCGTATCACTTGTTTAGCTTGAGCTCGGCTAGCACTTGTAATTTGTTGCTATGGTACCACTTTGAGCACTCTCTCATTCGGTTGAATATAATCTTGAAGCTTTGCATTGTGACATATTGCATTTCATAGCTTGATTAGTGCATGTGCCAACAAGGGGGAGAAAGATCCAAAGACAGGTGATTGCATTTGTCCGGGGGAGTAGCACTTTGAGCTAGATGTGTTGAGCCTTTGCCCTCGACTTGAGGGTCTAGTCGTTTGTGTGTGAAAGTATTTGGTTTGGAGCTTTGCTAGTGGTGTTGAGCCCTGTTTCTACCTCTTCTTGAGGACTAGCTGTCTGTTTAGCTTGGTTGTGTCGAGCCTTTTGCCCATGTCTTTGGGAACCAAGTCTTTGCTCCATGTTTTGCTATCCAATTGAATGCGGTCGGTGATGGACTTGTTGCAATCGGGAGATCCGCCGTTGCAATTTGATTGTCTTTGAGGTTGCAATTAGCACTTTTTTGTCTCGGCTTATGCCTAGATTGTGTTCACCTAGATGTGCTTTGTCTTCTTTCTTTTTTGTCTTTGTGTTGAATGTTGACAATGCACTCATCAAGGGGGAGATGCGAACACATGGTTGATTTAGGTCACATGTGTTTAGTTTTGTGATGGAGTGATTGTCAACAAATCAACATTCTTCCTCTATTTTCTTTTTATCCTTTTTGCTTCGGCTATGTTTCACCGGCATACGTGGAGTGTGTCGAAGACGTATCTCTTGGTTCGTGTTGTGCAGGTGTTGAGCTCGGAGATGGTAGGCGACGGAGAGGTGAAGGTACCAAGGAGGACGTCTGCCGGGCCGATGGACCGCGGAGGTGAAGGACGGACGTGAGGCTTGGACCGAGGGACCGGAGTGCCGGGTGGCTAGCCATGGTGGTGACATCCGGGACATCGACGGATGCAAGAGGGCGTGGCGAGGACCGTGTCGATCGGGTCAAGACGGCGAGCGTGTAGGCGGGCGGGGGAGCTCGGATGACTTGGCGACTTCGGGCGGTCAAGACGGCGGTGACACGTGTCGAGGAGGTTTGGTGGTTTGTCCTCAAAACCATCGGCGTGGGTTTAGTGGTTTGGGCCTCAAAACCACAGCGCGGGTTTCGCGGGGTTTGGGCCTCAAAACCCGGTGTTCCGGCGGGGCCGGAAGGGCGGCACGTGGCGGCATCGGGGAGGTTGCGTGGAGGCAAGGCTACCGATGAGGAGCGCGGTGGCCGTCGGATCGAAGATTACCCCAGTCGACCGAAATAGCCTTAGGGTTACAAAATCGACTCATGTATCTTAGGGGTAGTTTAGGCAGAGGGAATTGGGGCTATATAGCAGAGGCATACCCCTTCATCCTCCCTTGCCTCTCATTTTGCAATTCTAGCTTAGGGTTCCAAACCTTGGTGTGAGAGGTCCACCGTTTGTATCGAATCGTTTGAGCAAGGGCTAGCTCTAAGTAGCCTGTCACATGGTGACGTTTGGAGTGATTCGATCGGTGTTCATGTTCGATCTTGTCTTTGTGATTTTTGTTCTTCACTTGTTCTTCCCGAGTTCATCCCTCCCCCTCTCTACTCTTTGCGATTTCTTCGTTTTGGCTCCGTTTGATCTCGTTTTTCTTGTTTTGATTCGTGCTAGGACGTGAGAGGATCCTTTCCACCAAAGGATTTACTTTAATTCCTCACGAGCACGTAGATCGGGCAAGTTTTGGATCAAACTCGGTTTTTGGTGTGTTCTTCGCGAGATCTGAAATTCCTCTCGATTCGCTCCATCAAACTTGAAATCTCTTGGTGGGAAATGGTCACCTACATGCCTAGATCATCTAGGTTGAATCTTGTGACCTGAGGTTTCAATTGGAGAGAGTTCTTGGCGATTTAGTGCTCGGTTCTTCGAAAATCGCTAAGAAATCGCGGGTTTCTGATTACGTTCGCGGGTGTCCGGTGTGTTGCAATCGATCCGCTTCTTGGGTTTGTAATCGCCTTCTTGGGTTGCAATCGGGTGTCGCAATCCATCTCTTTTTAAATGTTGCAATCGGTCCGTGTTTTGTGTTGCAATTTCGTACCCTCGAAGAGTTACTTCGTGACCCCAAATTTGTCGAATCTGTTGCAATCGGGTTTTCTAGTTGTGTTGCAATC
>JADLZK010000696.1:0-31959 GCA_015847255.1 Hyparrhenia diplandra
ATAACAAATATACATATTTTTGGCACACACATTTAAACTTATATGATTGGCTTTTTCTTAAATCTTTCTACATCTCTATATATACTACGAAGTATTAAAAGAGCGAAGAAATAAAAAAAATCTCAAATAAAGCTCTCTTACCTATCTAAGATCTCACCCCTTAAATTTTCATCCAACGTATATTACCTAGCTAATGGGCCTCGTATACCTTAATTACGTTCCCCGCCCAATTAACTTTAAGATCTAGGTGGGCTCTCTATGCAATGTTCACAAGGTTTAATTCAAGCAAAATTTGTTCAAGTAGGCGAGTACCTCATCAGGGATCAGACGATACTGTAGCTTTTTTAATCTTACCTTTCCGAAGTAAGTGTTGTTGTATTTACAATATACACTTGGCCGTGGTTTTACGATTCTGCGATATAGATCATGTGTCTCTTAGAAAGATTCAGTTTCTCAACATGCTTTTGTTGAGGTGCATTACACAGATGATGGCCGTATTGCAATGTGCCAGAATCATTATCTTTTTGGCACTTGGCTATTGGCTTTATAGTAAGAAGAGAACATTTAGTAATAGCTTTTATAGTATCCAACAAAAAATGTACATGTCTACTCTATGTCTTGTTCAGCTCTTGGCTTGGCATTTATCTATTTATTTTTTAATAAAATTGCATTATTTGTCTATTTTTATATGCATATAATTATTTATACTTCTTTTGGGAATAATATAGCTTTACAGTTTAGTATAGCAGAATTATATTGTTGAATCACATGACTCGATCTGCTTTGCATGTTTTGCTTTTTTAAGAAAAAAGATGTCAGTTTCATATTTAATATACATGCATGTGCCATTATCTTTTCTTTCTTTCTTTCCTTTTTGCATTCCAGCATTGTTCCCGGCTCTTGCTTATCTGAAAGGCTACAGTTCACTGGAGATTGAAATAGTCCATTGAAACATTTTCAGTTGTGCAGTTGACTCAGTTGCAATTGCTTGCAAGCCATAATACACCGAGGTCCCAGATAGTAAAGCTTATTTCCTTGGGATACCACACTGATTTCGTCAAATATTTTTTTAAAAAAAACAAGATAATATTAAGTTTGGATTGGAGATTGGCAAAATAAATTTATAGAACTATGCAAATTATTGTAATCTGAA
Organism: Hyparrhenia diplandra; assembly: GCA_015847255.1. Lineage (NCBI taxonomy): Eukaryota > Viridiplantae > Streptophyta > Magnoliopsida > Poales > Poaceae > Hyparrhenia > Hyparrhenia diplandra. The sequence goes on from JADLZK010000696.1 coordinate 1,154, forward strand.
GAAGGTTGAAATGCTGCTACAAGCCGGAGACATCATAGACGTGGAAATGCACATACTCCTATTGTACTATTTATTTGCCTAATCCAAAGGTTGAGATGTCGCTTTCTTTCCATTTTATTTTACTTGTAAGAGAAGCTTGGAGACACAAATTTTCCAAGAGAAAAATAGAAGGAATGATTCAGTCAAAATATTTAATTTGCTATATGCATTATTCAATCTCAGCGCCGTATATATGTGCTGATATTCAATCCCCCTAAAGATTCCTTCTGCCTTGTACAAATTTTTAATGCAAGCATGGGTTTCACGCCCATGAGATAATATTCGTGCAAAACAAAATATGAGAGAAGTCTTCCATTGATCGTATCCGGTACAGCTACATGTGCATTATTTTGACCACGATTTGGTAGCTGTTGCTGATTTGCATGGCGTACAGGTCTACCAATTTCTAGAAATAATCCGTTGTTTAAGCTAATGAATCATCTTGGATTATAGTATCCCGGCGTGTGATGGAGGCTATATATTTTAGGTAGCAAATTCAATATTTCACAAAGAAAATCCCCTATATATGACGGTTTGATTTTGTCACAGGGCCGTAAAAATGTGTCTGATTAACTATTGGTGACGGTCCAGTAAGACATCATGTATCCCGCGTCATATATTTTTTTGGACCGAAATAGAATGTCACAAGTTGGTTTTGGATCGTCATGGATAAACTGGATGACAACAAAAGGTGTAGTCATGTCCGCACTGAAGAGAACGGGGCAAGAAAATAGACCGTTGCTAATTATAACAAGGGGATTTTTTTCGATAAAATTATAACAAGGGGATAATAAGTCTATTTTTGTCCATTCATTTATTATCCAAATTTGTTTTTTAACTAAGTACAACTCTAAAAACCGTAAATCTTTTACCATCAAGCAATTAATACTAACCATCTAATTGGTTTTAGGGTGGTTTTGATTTGTTATTTTTAAATAAACACTACTAGAATCAACAAGTTTCCCTAGGGTTACAAGGCTGAAAAACCACAGGGAAACCTTTTCCCTAGGGTATTTCGTAGGGAAAGCCCCCTCGGGAGGAATTCGACGAAAAGGTCGAAACTTTTCCCTACGGTTTTATGTGAAACCCTAGGGAAACATTCTTTCCCCTAGGGGTTGTTTCCCTAAAGGAAACTTCCCCGAGGACAGCTACCATCAATTTCTTAGGAATCTTTTTCCCTAGGAATTTAAACTCTTGGGAAAGAATATCTTAGACATATTTATATTTGAATTCAAATATAGATTTATATTTGAATTCAAATTCACACATGAACACATAATTAAGCACTCATTTCATTCAATCCATAACCACAAATCCATACATTTAGGGTTATAGTTATCATAATACAACCATCATTCATCCGTTTGGTGCCCACCACGGTACTTGAAACAAAATGCAACAAGCAATAACTACAACCCATGGTTTGACAACAACCAAAAAGAAGAGATAGCCACAAAATACACCACTTGCAGTCTCGTTCACTCCAGCACTTGTCCCATTCAGATGGCCATGAAATACTCCACAAGTGACTCTACTTATTGTTTCTTCTCCAACAGATGAGCTGAAGGTACTAACCTGTGAGATTAAGCAAGTTAGAAAAATGTTGAATTAATTGCATACAAGCCGTGTAAACATACACACGGTAACATGACAAATTGGACTAACAGGTATAGATCAAGTGGATATTTATTGGCAACATGCTCTATATATGGTATCCAAATTACCAAGTCAGTCTCAATATCGCATTAGCATTTTAACCGCACTCCTAACTTGAAGTTATAAGTGTGGCACTCCTAACTACCCAGCAGCTGCATGTTTGGTGTTTTGTGAGGCTTTCGAGAAAAAAGTGTAATGTTTTGTGAGAGACAACAACAGCGACACACAGCTGCAGCAAACTATGAAACTATCAATTTAACATGTTCATGCAGCTGCAGCATAGAGTCTCTACAATAAGGAAGGAAATAATGAAGGCAACATCAAAGCCTAAGTCATACATGATCCCTTGGGAAAATAAAAATAATGCTGCCATCTGCACAAAATTAATAGGTAGGAAATAGGAATATTTGTCTTCCATTATCTTCAAAGTGATCTCTACATGGACTACAACATTTACAGTGATACTATGAGAGTAATCTGAATGGAGTTACTGTTGCCCTTTTTTAATTGTAACATGCTCCGAGCTTGAATAAAATGACATTGAACAACTAAACAAACATAAAAATGGAGTTACTTTTACCTTTCTTTTAACTGTAACATGCTCGGCATTTGCCAACGCCAGGTGCCTTTGCAATTTGTTAACCTGTACAGGTCAAGACTAGAGTATTACACAAAAAAATATGCTCCTATAAGCTATTACTGATGAAGTAAGGCGCATGGGAGGCGTGAATAAAAAATGCACATAATTACTGGATTTCATATGAGGACCACTCTCATCAGCATTTTACAATGAAGCACTGGATATGCCAACGGCCAATATCAGCCAGTTTCCATTCAAAAGCACAGAGCCTATCACAATTCACAACTCGAAGCAAAATTTCCATTCTTACAACTGAAAACAGGAAGCTACAGAATTCAGAAGCGAAAAGAAAACACACTACTCACTTCCTGCTCTAGCTGCGACATGTACCGCTGCACGATGCACCTTCGTGCCCCTTCCCTCTTGGCACTACCAATGCTGTATCATCCTACAAGCTGAGCGCAATACCTGTTAATCTGTCAACTAATGGGATATGAATTAAGCTTACTCACATAGACTGAACAACAGGAATAAGTAATGGAACTGCAGTACTTAAACTGTAGAATTACATACCTATTAATTGTCAACTAATGGGACATGAATTGGATCATAAAATCCGGTGGCTGGGATCCTTAAAACTGTGCAGATATGACATAGCAAAACAAACAATTCTTGTTCAATTCATTTTGCAATAATGTTGAGCTGCTCACAATATTATGTAACAAAAAATTCGATGTCTAAAGATCAAAAGTTTAACAGAGTGAGATCAAAGTACTTACTGATCCGGAGTCCCAACAAAGAATTGTGTGGGGTGGGAGATCTGTCCAGCGAGCGCGGAGGGAGATCTGTGCGGCGCGGAGGTCAGAGGGGATACGTGCGGCAGCGTACTCCACGAGGCAGCGCGCGGAGGAAAACGACGACGTGTGGCTCGCGGAAGGAGCGGTGGCGGCGACCTGTACCGGCGGTGTGCTCCGCGCGGCATGGAGATCGGAGGGAGCCGCGGCGGCAAGGGGGGAAGCGGAGGGGAGCGACCAGAGGCGAGCACGGAGGGAGCTGCGGCGTCCTGCATGCCGCGGTGCTGGGCGGCGGCGGCGTGGTCCGCGTGGGCGTGGCACAGAGGTCGGAGGGAGTTTCGCATGCGGCGGCGCGACGGCCTGGGTGGTGTGCGAAGTGAAGGGCGGCGGCGGCTGAAAGAAATTTTCACGGAGAGAACGAGCAGATAGGGTTTGGGTTCAGCTAAAAAAAAAACCCTAGGAATACTCGTAGGGAAAGAAGGCACCCGGGCTTGTTACTTGGATCCATCCCGACGAAAACAAGAATTTCCTAGGGAAAGACCGGTTTCCTTGGGTTCTGTCACATAACCCTAGGGAAATCTATCTTTACCTAGGGTGCTTCAAAACTGTAAGGAAAAGAAATAATACTCTAGGGAAATTGGTGAATTCCGGTAGTGAAAAGTGGATTATTTTCAGAATGCTCATAGCTAGTTTATTTTAAGTAAGGTATACATAATGCGCATACCTTACTCCGATCGTTTTTTCACTAGTTCTTGCACTAGTTCTTGTAAGTATTTTCTTTTTACGTTCTATCGTCTAATAAAAATCGGCAAGTGTTCTTGTAGCCCTATTAAAAAAAAAAAAACTCCGATCCTTTTAGAACGCACAAGAAGCATGCATCCACAAATTAATCAAACTGTGTTCATCTAGTCATTCAATACAATGCATCCGTATGTATGCTGTTCGGCTGATGAGTATACTGAATTTTTGTCACCTACAGACCTATTGTGGCACTGTTAGATTATCAGTAGAAACTCCAGCTACACTTGGTAAACGTGACCATTAAGAGCGGACTCATTATTTTTAAAGAAATGTAAAATATTTCATTAAGCTAATGAAAAAGGCTCCCCAGCAGCTTCTACCAATAGAGCTGACTCCTGTATATAAATGAAAGCTCGCTTGCTACATATCAACTATAATTGGTATATATATAAAAAAAACTAATATGATGATTTCGTTCGATTACCCAATGACGCAACTAATTTTTTTAATCTAATTCTCTGAAAGTGGAAAACTAGACACATATAAGACACACACGGGAGACCTAGCCACTTGCTTAATTACCATTCTCATCGATCTTCAGTCTTCTCGATCGCCATATGATTTGAGCAAAGCTACCAACAGATGATCATCGGAGGTGGAGCAAGTAGTAGTCAGCTCCTCCTCCTTGACCACCCGTCGTCCACAATGGCCAAGATCAAGCCATGGCCGGCAGGTCTGTCACCAGTTGCTTGTTCCTCCGACGACGATGATGATTGCCAAAGTTCGCAGGGAGCCGTCGAGCAGAAGCCGCAGCAGGCAGCAGCAGCAGTGTACACGGTGTGGATGAAGTCGCTGGTGTTCAACGGCAATGGCTGCACCGTGTACGGCGCCGACGGCCGCGTCGCCTACCGCGTCGACAACTACGGCTGCCGTGGCTGCCGCGAGGTGTTCTTTATGGACCACGCCGGCAGAAACCTCATCACGATCCAAAGGAAGGTATAGGTTCTGGCTAGGTAACGAAGAAGTTACAGTTTCCATGAATCGTACGCCATCGTTTAAACTAAAAACTCTTTGTCACCATTGTTATGCATGCAGAGCTTTTGTATGTTTTGGAGGAGGTGGGAAGCTTGCCGGTGCTTCGACGACGGAGAAGGAGAAGAGGCGAGGCCGTGGTTCAGAGTGCAGCACAAGACATGGAACGACGGCGGCTGCGGCGCCGTCGTGACGATGCACGGCAGCGGGAGGACGTACACTGTCGAGGGGTGCTCCTCCCGCAAATCGGACTACATGATACGCGGCGCAGACGGCGAGATCGTGGCGGCCGTCGGGCGAAAGCGGACGTCGGCCGGTGTTGTGCTGGGAGAGGATGTTCTAACGCTGACGGTGCGGTCCGGGATGGATCATCTGCTCGCCCTGGGCTTGGTGGTCGTGTGTGGCCTTATGCACCGCCGCTTATGAACCGCCGCTTGTGATGGCCGATCAAGAACTGGATTGGTCTTCTTTTCTGTGTTTTTTTTTTCTTTTTGGAAGATAGTTTGATCCGGGGTGTACGTACATTACCGGTGAGAAATTTTTTTTGGTATAGTTGGTGAGTACCTTTTGGCGATCTAGTAGGTAGAGTTTGTCCGTGGAGAGGGAACAATTTGGAACTTTTTCGTTCCCCATCAAACAGAGGGCAATTTGCACTATATTTATGCAAGTTTGTCCCTTTTCTTATTTATTTAGGCCTACCTTTGGGGCAAGGGTCAAGGATTTTTTGCCACTTGTCACAAGATGTGAAAGAAGGCTGGTTGACACCTCTCTCTCTTCCTAACTCAGGCCGGTAACATGGGCGAGCCGGGAATCTGTAATTTGGGTATGCGAAATGCCAAAAAATTGAAGCAAAAATATAGTGGATTCCTTGTTTGTGGCCTTTTTTACCTCTTGCTCCAATTAAAAAGAGAGTATACATGTATATTGGTATATGTATTTTTTTTTTTGGTACTAGAATCTTGGGTATTCATTGGAATACCCGGGCATACCTACGCCGCCCGGTGGCGGGTAAGATCACCAATTCAGTCTTCACCTCTTTATGTGTACTTTGAGTCTTCATGTTACAATTAGAGAGCAGTTAGATAAATTCAGAAAACATTGCCTCTGGAGAGGATGAGATGAAACCAACAGGATAAATGCAAAGGCAACTTGGAAAATAATTACTAGACCCAAGAATGAAGGGGGCTTGGGAGTCTTTGACCTGAAATCTCAAAATGGAGCTCTTCTCTTGAAGAATTACGATAAGTTCTACAACAAGACGGATATCCCATGGGTTCATCTAATCTGGGAGAAATATTATAGTAATGGTAAGCTCCCTAACCACACAAAAAAGGTTCTTTCCTGTGGAAAGACATTTTGAAACTCTATGGTAGCCAATGATAGATCCACTTGCCTTCTCCGGGATGATTCTTTGGCATGGTCAACCCTTGAAACTAGAATTTCTTGAGCTCTATTCATTTGTGAAACTTGTCATCGGTGGTTAGGACCTTCCCTCTCCGCCTCTCACACAATCAATGTAGTGGATGAAAGTAGAACAAGTAGACACAAGATGTAGGGAGACTATTCTTTATTCATCCGAATCTTCGTTATTACAACATAGAGCTCCCACGTATATATAGTCCTGCCAAGGCCTAAGAGTTTTGGTAAGAGCCCACATACAAACGGACTAGGATTAGGATTCATCCTTCTCCTTTCCTTCTAGGATAGAGTCCGCGTGTTTTACAACACTCCCCCTTGGGCGATTACCACGATATGCATATGCCTCATCAAAAACTCCATCCGAAAACCCAAAGTGGGAAAAAGCGGTTCTTGGAGAAAAGAGTACATCACATTAGATTAATTGCATTGCACATGTTGTCTCATTAAAAACCTTGTGTGAGAAACCTCCTAGTAAAAACTCACATAGGGAAAAAAAAAGAGTACAACATTTAACCTTCTTGGTCATATATTCTCCAGGATACTCTATTCTTCGTGAATAGAAATTGATCTTCATAATCTATGCATAAACTTTAATGTTTTAGCAAATATGATCTTTATAATTCTAATGGTTTCAATTACCTTCAAGGTAAATTCAGTAAAATTGCTCCCCCCTCACAAAGCCATCATTTGAATTTGACTCAAAAGTATGGCTTATAATTCTTCCATGAATTATATGGGTATAACAAAGAGCAATATGCTTCATGCAAAAAAAGTACCACTTGTTGTGCAAAACAAATAAATTTTATCCTTCAAGATAATAAATCCTTTTCAGAGGATTACGGGGAAAAATAAGTTCATATTCAACATCTTCTAGATAGTGTATCAAACTTATACAAGCTTGAATACTTTTATAGTTCTTCCTTAGTGGATTTTAAAATGGTATATTCTACAAATCTTCAAGATTTTTATAGTATCACTCAATAATAAATCCAGTCTTACATTTTGGCATTTAGGGGATAATTTAAATACCAAAGTCACCATTATTCTTTCTATTGCATTTAGAGGATGATAGATTCATTGCTAGCATTACACTTTACGAGTGTTTATATGACACCTTCATGGTGTTTAAGATTCCTCATTTTCTCTCTCGGGTCTATATTCATTTCGAGGATGCATGGTGTTCATTCAAGAATTGACTGGTAAATCCTTCATGGATTAATTCCTTCAAGAATATACTTTCATTCTTAGTGAATTATTAATTCTCTTCTATGAGATATATTCTCTCTTTGCATGAGAGATGAGTGATATACACAATAACATTGAGTTATTCACTATAAAATCATTCAATGATTGTAATCCTTCTAGGACATGCTCTTATTGAGACTTGAATATTCATTCAGGAATATATGTACCTTAGACTTCAATACTTAGTATGAGATTTCTTCAAGTTGCGATTTATATTCTTCGGGAACTATATGGATTTTCATAATCCACTTATTAACTGCATATTCAATATTCATTTGTTTCATTTGCCGGAGATATAGCGAGAACATTCATTTCTTCTTAATAGGAGATTCAACCTCAATTGCTTTCTTCATTGACCCGATATAATCGCTACAAGCTATTTTGCCATGGACTTTATTTTCCGGATCCGGGTTCTCACAAGAGAAACATTCGCAATTAAAGAGGTAGTGTTGTCGACAACTATTTTCTCTTCTCCCAATACTCTCACAATGTGAGAATATTTTATCTCTGTCATTTCCCAAACAAGAGATGGTATATTGTTCTACATATCCAACACTAATGATGCGGCGCTTAGTATGTTGGATTTCATCTTCATGATGATCCTCTTCATGAGGTGCTCAACCTTCTTCATGAGGCGTTCTCTTCATGAGAATGGAGGAGTTCCATTTCATTTCTATTTAACAAGTATATACTAAACTAGAACCCACAAGGCGCCCCCGTAGATTTAGCTTGATAGTATACATAGTTTACTACTAGTAAACACAACTTCTAGTTTATAACTTCAAGTTACTCCTCTCATTTCTAAAAATATCTGGCATATGCTCTGCTTCATGCTTTCACAAGAGCATTAGTCAAACTATTAGTTGACTTAGTGCGTGATAGTATTCCTGCTTCAAGCTTCAAGAAAATTTTCTAGATCATTTTTCTTCTCGGAAATAATATTTGGCATTCAAAATAGGCTTTCTCTCCCCTATTGCCAATATTAGATCTTTAATAGCATACTTCAATAGATATCCCCTATCATGGGCTTAAAACAATTCAAATTCATATATCTCCAACTACAAGTGGAGGCCCATTTATGTATGCTATGATTAGGTTTTATGGGAAATATTCACGCACATATTTAAACATGGGGGTTATTATTCATTATGCAGTGAGCTAGAATACTTAAAGTGCACTTAAGAATGTTCATCATTCCTATGAACTCAGGGATGTTCTCCCCCTGGTATGCACAAAACATAGTTTAGAAAAACTATTTCATTCTCTAGCTTCTTTATTATTTAGCCTAATAAATTAATCCAAGTACTCATACAATTAAAAATATGGACCATATACTACGAAAATATAGATAATCAACATACAAGTTCACATGGAATTTCTTCTAGAATTTTCTAATTGCCATCAATGCAAAAATTCCTTAATGCCTTTTCTTCATAAATCCTAAATCATCATAATTGTGTTATCCACTACCTTAGTTCCACAATAATTCATCCCATCAAATGGGTTAGTCTCCATTGAGAAAATTTCATAAACTCACTCCCCCTGATCTTAGGCTGCTCGGCCCTAGATCAATCTATTGCTTATGCATACAATGCATCGAAAGCAAAGCATTCCTTAGTTCAACGGGAACCATATAGACATAGCATGCTAGCTAGCCAATTTGATTATGAGGGAAGCACAAAGATAGCTACTAGCCACAATTATAGCTGCTATGCTAATATTCATGCAAGAGTGGAGATACTTGTAGCTCAATGAAATACATATGCAGTTGTAATGTGAAACGTTAGAATTCAGTCTAACATAATAGATAACAACAAAATGCAAAGCTACAAGCTTACTTGCAATTAGTGCAATAGAGAAAGTTAACTTTCGTAGGAAGGGACGCAGGCAGAACTTCAAGTCCCGATACATGCACTTTAAAATTGATTTAGGATGGCTATGCCTATTAAATATATATTATCCACATTTTCTTATGCCTTTATCCAAAATTACTCCCCCTTTTCATGCCATAACTACCTCAAGTAGTAATTGCTTCAAGCATTATCTATGAATATCAATTCTAATGCATCCATAGAATCCAAATCATACTTCTAGTATTCAATGATTATGACATAAAATTCGCATATCAATGTACTATTCAGTGTACACTATAGGACTCGGGGTAGAATATAATTTCTAGTTCTCAAGATAAAAAATTAAATACTTAGGATTATATAATTTCTTGGCTAAATCGATCCTTCTAAGACCGGTTAATATGCCAAGTATAGTCCAACTATCCATGTGCTTTTGGAAAATCCAATTTCTCTTCTACCTACATGGTAGTAATGCACAAAGAACTATCACCTTCATGGTTAACTAAGGCTTCATTGTGGATAAAATTAATACAAAATTTAATTTCATAGGCAATAGGCAACTGTTTATATGTGAAAGCATATAAATCTAATTTATTTCATGAGAAGTTCACACATATTACTGTAAGTAAAAATTGCAACTAAAAATATTAAATATTTCATATTAGTCTTCAAGCTAACAAATTAACCATGAACCACTTAGTTCAACGGGAATTAAATTAACCATGATCCACTTAATTCAACGGGAATTAAAACTTAATGCACCACCACCACTACTATCAATACTTCGGGATATAAACTTCAAAGATAATAAGCACATGATTTAAGTTCTTCTTCAAGAGAAACTTTTTATATGTTCCAAATAATATACATTCTTGCATGTCTTAGCTTCTATACTTGACAAGCGGTAGCTTCATGCTTTATATTCAATAGTTATGATATGTAGTCACACGCCTTCAAGCGATTGTAACATATGCAAGCCACATATTCAAAATTATTGCAACAACTTAATATCCTTGTTTATAAAGCTGTCTAAAAATTCTAACTCAATTTTCATGAGTAGTTTCTGATGGTAAATTCAAATACTTCAAGTATTACATTGCTCTTTGATATTCTTATACACAAGAGACACTTCTTCAAGAATATAGTTTGATAAAATCTTATTTACCATCTTGTCTTCTAGACATTTACAAAGCTTGAGCTATTGTTTATAGAGCAGCGTTAAGCATACAAGCTTCAAAATTCGACTTTCAATGCAATATGATATTCTATAATCATAATTTGGGATTTTACTCATGCAATGAGTCCCACAATGCATTTGTTACTTCTATACGCCATATACTCATTCTAGAGAGAAATTCGAGGAAATATATATACCGAGTTTACTACACTTCAATGGTAGCAAAATATCCTACATGGATTTAATAATGACCGTAACAAATACTTTTACTTTTTCGAGTAATTTTAGGATATTCTTCTTCTTTTAAGGCATGCATATTAACATAACTTGGATCATGTGCATATAAGTTTACTACATGTAAACAAGTAGCAAGGTGCAAAAGGTAGCGGATGGTTATTCAAAATATTCTTAGAAGCATCCTAGCATTTTTCGGGATTATGATATATGCAAATTTTCAAAATTAATATACCAAATATATTCATTCCCAAAATTCATATGCTAAGAAAAAATAAATATGAGGCTCTCAAGGGTGACAAGTCTAAGATGCGAGGATTTAGAGAGCTCATAAACCTTATACCGGGTTTCTAATGTAATCATTCAAGATTTTATTCTTGCACTTACATGGCATAATTCATGACGCAGCGTGTGATATATTAATAAGAGTAAATGCATTCAAAAAGCATAAAAAAATATCAACACGTGATATAGATATATGAATATAAGCGAGTACTACAAATCAGTAACTTCTAAAAATTACAGGACCTATTCTTCGTGAATAGGAGACCTAAATCTGCGAGGATTTCGAGGTCAACCGTAAAATTTCAGATTATCACGGTCTCTTTCCTTTTTCTTTTCTTTATTTATAGGCTGTGTCAACTAAGGTCGAAAAGACTTTGCTACTTTTTCTGCGATAGCCTACTAGGCCTACTTATCATGTGACGAGGACTCCTTCCATGTATTGGCTCAACCAATAGCTGTCGTAAATGTTCCGGTTTCTTGTATAGACATGAGGGACGGTTTGCAGGCCGAAACCGTGCGCTCGTGATACGACTGTACAGTGCCGGACTGCCGGGCACCTGACGTGTCTGGATAGCACCTGCGGGGTGGGTTGCATATACAATACAATCAAGTTAGTGATGGGTCATGGGCTGATTTGCCACCGTACTTCTGGTCTGACAGGAAACCAGGCATGGTTTATTAGCTACATGCTGATGCCACCACGGTTCCACTACTGCAGGTGTGGATTTGCATATGGCGATCGGAGTATATCCATCGCAGTTGCCTTGACGCCGTCAGGCCACAAACAGTTTGATGCAGGATCATGCGGCTGCCTACCGATGACGAGACACTATAGTTTTGCTATATCTTCAATAATCTACATGGCTTCGAGCCTTGTGCGTGATCACATAGATGCGTACGGACCGGCATTGAGATAATGGAGCCTGGAAGCCAAGCAGCGGCAGTAGTGACACAACTCCAATGCAGCGGAGTACTCGCATATGTGCAAGATAAAGAGCCTAGGTTCATGTAAATACAAATCTGTAGCCGGGTGTACTTCACGTACAAAAAATCCGTGTACTCCGTGTACGATATAAACAATTGACCCAGCCTCGTAACACAGATGAAAGCAATTTGCTAGATATGATTCTTTTCGTGTACCTTTGATTCTTGAATTCGAGAAGAAGCGAAAGGTCGTCGCTAGAACGGTTCGGCTAGGCCGTGGGGGACCCGCCGGCGTGACGATGAGTCGATGCGGATGCATTAGTAGTAGTAGGGTAAAGCGAGATCCGTTCCGCTAACAGCGTCGGGGATGTCGGCGTCGTCGAGGAAATGGTTCTCCGCGTCGTCGCTGGCGTCGGTGTCGAAGATCGGCGGCGGCTTCAACGGCGATGTCGGCGAAGAGCTTGCCGTCTTGATAGCGTGTTGTGAAAGCATCATCGCCCGGGTTAGGACCTTCCCTCTCCGTCTCTCGCAATCGATGTAGTGGATGAAAGTAGAACAAGTAGACACATGAGATGTAGGGAGAGACTATTCTTTATTCATCCGAATCTTCGTTATTCTGACGTAGAGCTCACGTATATATAGTCCCAGAAATTTTTTAAGAGTTTTTAGTAGGCGCATCTGAGAAGCAAATTTGGGATTAGGATTAATCTTACCGGCTTTCCTACAGGATAGAGTCGCGTGTTTTACAACATATTCTTTTGCTAAGAAGCCTGATATATCTCTCAGAAGTGCAGCCTCAGTCACCTCTATTGCTATCTTGTTCAACTTCCCCCTCTCAACAGAAGCCTTTGAGCAGTTACAATAGGTAAATGAGATCTTTTAGAACTTACATTTAGAGGATGGAAAGGATATCTAGTTTTAGATCTGAGGGGATTCCAATTACACCTCCAGGAGGGCTTATAGACATCCCATTGGCACATGTGCTGCTCACCCAAATTTTTAAGTGGCTTTGGAAGTCATCCAAACCACTGCCACGTCAGACCTACGAAAGGAAGGACGCAACCCGCCTTCAAAGCGACAGGGCAGGAAAAAGCGGACTCTGACTTCGCGTTCCACGTTCGTCGTTCTCCAAGGAAAAGGAGAAACTTTCGTGCCGCGTGCTCTTTTCCCTCGAATCAGCACTTGAGACTGGGACCTTCGGAAGCCTACCCATCACGGGCGCAGCAGCTCCAGCTCTTCCTTTTCCCATCTGTTCTGTTCCCTCACCCCCGCTCCGCTCTCTACTCTGCTCCACCACCGGTGACCGCCATGCCTCTCCCGACGATGACCCACACCTCCGCCTACCTCCTCCCGGCCCCAACCGCGCCGTCCAACCCCAGCGGCGCCGACACGACCACCTACGCGCTCGTCGTCCTCAACCAGCGCCTCCCCGCTTCGCGCCGCTCCTCTGGTCCCGCGGTGACGCCCCTCTCCCTCGCCCGCCGCCATTGCTTGCCGCCTCCGCTTCGCCTGATCACTTTCCAGCTTTCAGCCCTCCGCGTCTGTCTGACTGACTGAGCCTTGTGCTCTTATTTTTTTTTTTTTCGCTCGAGGGCAGCGCGCCTCCGCGTGTGCGCGGACGGGGGCGCCAACCGCGTCTTCGACGGCATGCCGGAGCTCCTCCCGGGCGAGAACCCCGCCGAGGTCCGCACCAGGTGATTGCGAATCCCAACTTCGCCTGTTCCTTCTGTTTGCTTGTCCGTCACGCCGTGTGATCGAATGGATTGCTCGTCAGTCGTCATGGTGCTCGATGGAATGCACAAGAGACAACGATGAGTCCTGCTGTACAGTACTTGTCTGATTGTGCGCGGAGCGGATGCGCCGCGAGAGCGACGTAGCTGCTCGGTGCTCGCATGGCGCCAAGGGGTGCCTTCCCGAATCCGGTTCCAGTTGCGATGATTCCTAAATATGTTTATTACGTACAGCCATTTGCCTTGCCACTTCTAGAGTAAGTACATGGTTTAGCTGGTACGAGTACTGATAAAATTGAAGACGCCCTCCCCATCGTGCTGTAGCTGCTATATGTAGAATGCCCCTTGTCCTTTCTTTGATAAGGAGTAGGAGAGGAGACAAGTATCTTGCTGTTTCAGTTCAATTATTCTTTTTTCAAAGGAAAGTTTAATGATCCTCTAGTGATGTTAAAATTTTGCTTGTTTTCTCATGTTACATATGTTTCACACTCTTTCTGTCTATGGTAGTTTGCCACTGATTTGAGAAACCTCTATGCATTTTCGTCTCCAATTCGAAAAAAATCTTAATCCAATCAATGTTAATCAGTTGAAAACATTGTGTGTGTGTGTGTGTGTGGGAATATTTTGTCAACCAAAAAAGGAGCATGGTTGGTTGGTTGGTTTACTATGCCTGTACTAGTTGGCATGAGATGTATACAGTTTAGTTTGTTGGTAGTGGTGCAGTTGGGAAGGATTCAAGGCAGTTTTAATTTAATGTATCTTATCTTCTTGCAGGTACAAGCCAGATGTTATTAAAGGGGACATGGACTCAATAAGGCCAGAAGTGAAGGAGTATTATTCAAATTTGGTAACTACTGTATTTTTATTGTTTAGCATTCATGTTTGAAAATGACAGGCTAATGCTTGGTAGCTCGTACATGAACCATATAGTCGTCCTGCATTTAACAACTGTAAAGAACAGTTTCGAAAGTGCACATGTATAATACTATCAACGTTTTGCAATATGGGTCCATGTGAATATGTTTCAAGTTCTCCTTTGGCTGCTGCTTTTGGCAATAACAAACTGGATATCAGACCTTGATCTCTGCTCCCTCTGATTTGAAATGCAAGTTCCTGTGGAACCTCTGTTTGCCAGATATTCAGTTTAACCATCATTAATTGTGTAGATTTTTGAAAAAAAAAAAACTGGAGGGCGGAGCCCTAAAATTAATTGTGTAGATTGAAAACATAGAATTAGTACTCCTAGATACTTCATTGAAAACATTGAGGGAGGGTTATGTGGTTGGCTGGTCACGGGAGGCAGGTTAGGGTGCTGCTTCGTCAGGGCTGTGAGTTCGGTTCCAGCAGGGCAGGCAGCAACATGTAGGACTTCTGAAAAGGCCAGGGCGCTCTCCACTCCTACTTTTTTAAAAATATATATCATATACTCTTTTTTGATAACACGTGTTCTTACAAATCAGGAGTCAAAAAATGTCACATTTAGGTGCTGTTTGGTTCCTAGGGACTAATAAAAAAAGTCCCTCCAAGAGAGTCTTTTAGGGAGTAATAGAGGAAAAGTCTTAAAAAAGTCCCTCCTGTTTGGTTTGGTAGGGACTAAAAGGGACTTTTTTTAGTCCCAAGGACTAAAAAGTCCCTAAACCAAACAGCCCCTTAGGACTGTGTTGATGTCCTAGATGACTTATGTTTGTAATTGAAGTGTTTGTTAAGATTGCTTTGTTAATTACAGTAGTATGTAGAATGAAAAAGAGATGCTGAAATTACTTGCATATGTTAGGCATATCAACTGCAAACTTCCTAATCTGGAATAAGCTATGCCTTGTTTTGTTTTAGATTATTGTCCACGGAAGCTGTATCTAGAGAAGTAGTAAGACATGTAAACATAATGCTCTATTCTTTAATTTGTTTGATTGTGCTTTTGAATATTGCACCTATGTTATTCTTGTACTTTGAATATCCTTGGGAAGCTCATGGGCTAAGAAATCAGACACTTTGATATTCCCTGTATTTTGTTTCTTATTTACTGCCTTTGGAGAAAATTCGTGTAGAAGCCATTGGTAAATTGAGTGTGCACACACTGTTTTTAAGATTCTGCCTCCTGTTCTTGCACCCTTGATACTGCCTTCATATTGGAAGTTTTTTGGTCGACTGGGACTGGAATCTTTCATGACTTATTGATACTCTTCTTTGATTGATTGCAGGGCACAAACATAGTAGATGAATCACATGATCAGGACACAACTGACTTGCACAAATGTGTATCATTTATCACAAGCAGTCTCCCTATCCCAGAGAAGTCTAATGTAGTCCATTTAAATTGAGTAGAAAAACATCCATTATAACAATGCAATGTCAGCTTAACAGAATCTACTGTGATTTCTCGAACTGCAGCTGTGTATCCTTGTTCTTGGTGCACTCGGTGGGACGGTTCGATCATGAGATGGGCAACATCAATGTATTATACCGCTTTTCAAACATCAAGATCATCCTCCTATCAGATGACTGTTCAATCATTCTGCTCCCCAAGACACACTCTCACGAGATCCATATTGAGAAATCGGTTGAAGGTCCTCATTGTGGTTTGATACCCATGAGCGGACCGTCAAATATCACCACAACGACTGGTCTGCGGTGGAATTTAGGTACAAGCGTCACACCTTATAAATCCTTCTTTATTGTATAGTTGTATGGCAACGTCTAAAATTATTATACTAAATTTCCTCTTCTTCTTCAGATAATACGAGCATGAGGTATGGTGGATTGGTAAGCACATCTAACATCGTGGATGACGATAAAGTAACTGTGGCTTCAGATTCTGATCTGATTTGGACCATATCGCTTCGGAATTGAGCTCAACTTGCATAATTTTGCATTACTCCATGCCCAATTTTGTCGCCTCAAAGTGGCATGTATTCAGTTCAATCATTCTGTAACGTGGTGTGATATTATTTTCCCCAACATTCTGCAGCTAGCTATGTCCATATGTGTGAACCACTGTTCATAATTTAGGAATTCAGCATCTGTCTTTGCATTTGATCACCAACTTTATCGAAGTTCATGACTGCAAACATCCGAATGCATCCAAAACAGCCAAGATGATTTCCTGGAATCAGATCCTCTAAAGTCGTACGGATCGACTGCTCTCTCCAGTCGTTGATCACAGCCATCAGATTTCTATCCAACCGTGAGCATAGAAAGCTGGAAAAGTCGGATTCCCTCCCCAACTATCGAAGTTTTTTTTTTTCCCTCAATTTCGAAAACAGGGCATATCACCTCCCTCAACTTTTCAAACCATGCAAATTACCTCCCTCGGCGGTTTTGAAGGTGGATTTGCTTACGATAACCGTGGTTTTTCTACAGTGTCAGTGGGTTTGCTACAGTCCAGTACCTTTTCTTTTTAAAAAATCTCGTTGAATCTTTGAAAAATTATAATAAATCATAGAAAAATCATAAAATAAAAAAATTCAATTTTGTTGGACTCCATATGATTAGATCTACACAGTGAATATATAATTTGATATGCTTTAGTATAAAGTTTTTGCTAAAAAGATTTTGTCTTTTTTCTTTTTTATTTATTTATTTGAATCTTTAAAAATCATAGTAAATCACAGAAAAATCATAAAATAAAAATCCAATTTTGTTAGACTCCACATGGGTAGATCTACACGGTGAATATATAATATGGTGTGCTTTTGTCTAACAAAATAATTATAGAAGTTCAAACTACGAATTATAAATATAAAAGAAAAAGACAAAACCTTCATAGCAAAAACTTTGTCTTGAAGCATATCATATTATATATTCATTTGTGTAGATCTAATCATGTGGACTCCAATAAAATTGGATTTTTTATTTTATGATTTTTCTATAATTGACTATGATTTTTTAAAGATTAAATCGGAATTTTAAAAAAAAAGAAAAGGCAAAAAGACACTGTGACTGTAGCAAACCCACTGGTACTAAGCAAACCACAGTTACTGTAGCAAACCACAGTTACTGTAGCAAATCCACCTTCAAAACAGCTTTCGAGGGAGGTAATTTGCATGGTTTGAAAAGTTGAGAAAATGATATGCCCTGGTTTTCGAAATTGAGGGGAAAAAGTAAACTTTTGTGATAGTTGGGAAATGAATCCGCACTTTTTCCTAGAAAGCTTTGGAACAAGACTTTTCAACAAGGCCCATATCAGCCCAGGTTGCAACCTCAACAAAGCCGCAACACATGGCTCGACTTTGCTGCAGTGTTTCCCCTTCTCGACCTTCTCGGGCGCCACCGCGACCTCGGAGAGGTCCCCGCCGGCGCTTACCTCCTAGATTCGTCGGCGTGCCACGGCAGCAGAGCTCGATGCCTCCGTCGTCCCCCACATCGGCCACCATTCCTATCGTCGACTGCTCCACGATCTTCAGCTTGGACTCCAGGATCCGTGCGGCACCGGAGTGCTGCCCGCCGTCGCCGGCCGCCCATGCAGCAGCGATGCTTTCAGTCACCGCGAAGCTTTAGCTCATTACATTACAGTCTCCTTTAGTCCACCGATGGACCTGACCATAGAGCAGCAGGGCTGCGGCCATGAAGCAAAGCGGCGCGTTGGCAGAGAGTGGATCGTCGGTGACGTGCCACGCCTCCGGATCACGAAGGGGAGGTGAGCGCCGACGAGCATCGGGTATGGCCGCCGGGGCGCGACTCGCTGGGGGCCGCCGGCTGGGGGGCGAGGCCGTCGCAGAGCGCTGGATCTACGGTGCAACGCCGGGGAGCAGACCGCCAAGGCGCTGGCTCACCGTGGTGCGGAACGTCGGGCTCGGGCGAGGTAGCGCCCAGCATCGCGGTGGCGGCCGGTCGCGGAGGTGAAGCAGCGGATTGGGCTTGAATGGGCTGGCTAAGGCCTCGTTTGTTTACAACGTTTGTTGGTTTCACGGTTGGATGCAAATCGAAGGGTCTAGATCAACGACTGGAGAGAGCAGTCGATCCGTACGACTTTAGAGGATCTGATTCCGATTTCCTGATTTCCTCGGCTGTTTTTGGAGGCATTCGGATGTTTCTAGATGCGAGCCTCCATCAGCACCGGTGTACTCCCTCCGTCCCGGAATGAAAGTCGTTTTGGGATGGGCACACAGACCAATGAGCTAGAGACAGCGACCTGCATGCGTCTGCGTTCTGTCTCCTCTCGGCCCTGTTCCTCTAATTTTCTTTTTGGCACAAGATTCATTGTGGAGATGAAGAACCACCTCCACACCGGATTAGATGAGGAAGTATGTTGGATCTGCGTAGAGGATCCCCGCTAGTGAAGGGAGAAAGTCACGTGGGTGTCTCAGTGATAGGCTGCAGGACCTATGGGACTCTAAAACGTCTTTCTTTCCGGGAAAACAACTCAGGCGTAGAACGTCTTTCTTTGCGGGACAGAGGGAGCAGTCCTTATCCAATCACAGCTCGGCTCCATCCTCTCATTGTCACCGGGCCCAACTATTGCATCAGGCTGGACCCACCCCTGATATTTTCCGGTGACTATCGTCCTCTGCACCCGGGTCCCACCACCTTTCCCTCCCCGCGGCCCGCCTTCTTCCTTGAGGGCTCTTCTTCCTTCCTCTCCAAGACCGCGAGAAAAATTTCGCTTAATCCGAGCAGCAATCGCAAGCTCGAAGCTCTAAAAATAATCTCTTGTCGACGCCTCTGGAAGGTCAGCAGCTAAACCCAGGTAATCTCCAGTGCTGGAGCCGCAATCAAACCCTAACCCTAGCCACCAATGGCGGCCGGCGGCGGGGCTCCGTGGGCGGAGCGCGCACGGGTGGTGGGGACGCAGATCCGCAACAGGTTCCGCTTGGCGCCCGTGGACCACCGGTCGCTGTGGTTGCGGGCGGACGGCCGTGTCGCCACTGAGGCGGTCCGGCGGTGGTCGGATCGCGTTCGGGCCCTGCTGCAGAGGGACCGGGCGCGGATCGGAGCTCCACATCGACCGAGACGTCTCCTGAGGCGGCGGCAAAGCCTTCGTCCAGTGCTTTGAGATTCTACAGAAAGAGAGGTATAGATAAGTGCCGTTTTTGCACCAGTTTGGTTCAATGATGTTCGTCTTGATGCTAGTGTGTTCCCTTCAGTATTGTAATGGTAGCTGCGCGTTGCAACTACGCAAAATTTGACGCGTGGGAAGCACGGAGAGCACCTCTCAAAAACTATGCAAAATTTGGTTTGCAACAATTGCTTTTAGTTTTGATTATGATCTCATGATAAAAAAAAAAGGAGATCCTACTGACGAGTTATTATTTGTTATTTATCAGTGGGCAAAGAAGTTAATGGGATTGAAGACTCTGTTATTTTCCGGTCGCTTCAAGCATTGGCTGTTCCTCTTATTGGCAATGCATGCTATATTTTTTTATGCATGGCCTTAACTCTGTTCAGGTATCCTAGCTAAAAAAAAAAGAACAGTTGAGTACTCTGGTCAAGTTGTTTCGTTTTCTCTAACCTCTGAGGATGTGCAGGTTTATGGTGCAGAGAAGCTTCATCAGGCAATACAAAGGGAGATCTAAAGGCAAGGCTCTTCTAACGGTATGGAATATCTTTATTGCTACAGATTACTCTTATGCGTTTCGTTGGGATGTAGCTATTAAATCTAAAGGTTTTCATCTATGCTTCTAGTCATGTACTGTTTTATCTTTGTGTTAGGAATAGTAACATTGTCTTAGTCCTATGTACTTAATACTCTATATAATCAGCCCATGAGGCCCAATGCAATAAACCATGCATTATACGCATCCTACCTTTCTTACACTTTGTAATTTCCATTTTCAATCAGGTCAGCAATCATGTGGCAGCAATGGATGACCCCTTCGTAATTGCCTCCCTTCTCCCACCATCTGTTATGCTGGAAGCACAAAAGTTGAGATGGACACTGTGTGCGACTGATCGTTGTTTTACAAATCCAGTTTTGTCTACATTCTTCAGGTCTGTTAAGGTGCTACCTGTTTCTCGTGGTGAAGGCATCTACCAAAAGGTACTTACTGTTATCAAGTATTTGACTGTAATGGTCTAAAATTTCTAATGCTGATGAACTGATTTATCCACGATTCATATTGTAAAAGCATCAGTATTTTAATTTAGTGGGTAGTGTCATCTTGTTACTTGCCTAGGGCAGAGATTAGTCTTATGTGCCTTCACTTGTCATTTTTACTTCTGGGGAATAATGGTGGAAATACATAATGAAATTCAACACCAGGCTTTGCTGTATTTTGAATAGGGAAATCACAGCAAATGGAGGTGTGCTATTTTTCAAACAATTAGCATATATGGATTAGAGAATTATTCTTAGAGAATTCCTTGGTTTAATGGAAGTAATTAGATGAAAAGCATAACCAAGTCTCTGGTAGTTAAGGTACTATAGCGACCCCCAAGGTATTTATTAATCGGTATTCTTTGTTGCATGGGTTTACACACTTCCTTTTGCCCTCTTCTCATTTATACCATGTTAATGCCTTCATGCTTTGAATATTATGTCATATAAAATCATGGATTTGCTCTTCATTTGTGGTCTTTTTTTTGTGTTTAGGAATGGATATGGCACTTTCAAAACTTAACAGTGGTGGATGGGTTCATATATTTCCTGAAGGAAGCCGTTCAAGGGATGGGGAAAACCATTGCTCTCCTGCCAAGAGAGGTGTTGGAAGGTTAGAAAATCATTTCCTTCCTATGCTGTCCTTTTTCTAAAGAATACAGGACCTCTGATCACCATCAGTTTGCTTCTGTCTGCATAGCAAAACCCGCACTGCACTTATGCATGTTCATTACAAACTTGTGTTTTAAGGTTCTTATATTTTTTTATCGGTTTTGAGTTTTACTCAGTTTGATTGCCTCTTGTTTTACCAGATTGGTAATGGATGCTGACAGCCTTCCAGTTGTAATACCCTTTGTCCATACTGGGATGCAGGATGTAATGCCTGTTGGAAAACGCATCCCCAGAGCAGGAAAAAGGGTGTGTCCCTAGCCTATACGACTCATCGAATACTGTCATAAAATATTTGCTAAATCATTTACTTGATTTTCTAGGTGATTGTGGTTGTGGGTGATCCAATCAACTTTGATGACCTGCTAATTGACAACCGTGATGACACCCAACACATCTCTAGAGGGATCTTGTACGACAAAGCAACCGAAAGAATCGGGCAGCGATTACAGGAACTCAAGGTCGAAGTTGACAGACTGGCTGCAGAGCAGCGATCTGAACTCCAAAACCACAACGTGAGTGATGATGGATACCGGTTGTGGCAGCAGGTTGATTGGGAAGGATTTGGCCTAGGGAGTTCCATGTTGTCATCAGAACCTTCAGCTGCCAAAGTGCCATCAAAGGAAACCAAGCCTGAACCACACCTGGAAGTGGAACAAAGCACGGCTGCAACCCCAAGTGCAGCGATCTCTTACAATGTTGCCGTTCCACATTGGTTCCAGCGTCATGTGGACCCATCTGAGCTCATGGGGTTTGCTGCGCGTGGCCTGATCAAGAATGGCAAGTTCTTGGAGGAAGGTTACAGGGAACTCCAACAATCGCCTACTACTCTGAATGCCTGGTGGATTTCTCATGCCAACAATGCCGCACACAGATGGAGCACTGCTTGACTGAGTCCACATCCTCCCTTTTGTACATAAGTTGCGGGCAGTTTTGATAGATTCCAATTTAGTCTCTTTCGTGGAGTTGGTGAAAGTTGGAATTAGGGTTATGTGTCGACTGTACAATGTCATCCTCCATGTAAACTAGAGGATTGGGCAACACGATATTTCGGAGACCTCGAGGTTTTGCTACACATGTTAATCTTTTACCGAGAACACAACACAAAAACAGACTGTTAACAAAATTTTTAACTAGCTGTTCATCTTTTACCAACGACCGTCCTGTTATCGCACGTTATTTCATCATTATATAAGAGGAAAAAACTTCTTTTTTCATCAAAGGGAACGAAGGTATGAAGAGATTTTCATCTGGAGGAACTTTTGTGACTGTTCATGTCTACACTTTTTCAGTGGTTTGGCCACGCTAGACATGAATTTAAATTCAAAATTTCAAATAGATCAAAAATTGCAGACCACAAGGGAAATAACTCAATCTTGTACTTCTGCCAGACATGATTTTGTTTGTTTAAATTCATTTACTTACCAGAATTTATGGCAACGGTAGAAAGGCAACAGCATCACAAAACTCCCAACGTTCACCACGCGAGTTTGAACATTTTATAGCCGTTACACAGCCGCCCATTCCCCACCCTCGGCATTTAAAATTTCCAACTCCGCCTCATCTTCTTCCATTCCCCCATTCTCCACCCGCATCAATCTCCGCCGCCGCCCATCCTCGAGCACCATTCCAACAGCCGCATCAGCCTCCCGAGTCCAACACCAGCGAGCGAGCGTGACCAGCGACAGAAACCCATGGCCCTCCGCGCGCTCGACAACACGATGCCCGCCGCCGTCGAGGAGCGGCCGAAGAAGGTGGCTAAGGTGGGCGTCCCCGCCGCCGCCGTCAAGGCCGCCTCGCCCGGGAGCGGCGGCAAGAAGAAGAATAAGGGGAACGACGAGAACTCGGCGCCCAGGGCCACGGCCACGGCCGCGGCGGCGGAGCAGGCCGTGGAGTACATCCCGTCGGAGGAGCTGGCGGCGGCGGCCAGCCCCAAGGCGAAGGCCGCGGGGCTGGTCGCGGACCTGGACTCCAAGGACTGGGTCAGGACCTGCGAGGCGCTCAACGACGCGCGCCGCCTCGCGATCCACCACCCCGCGCTGCTGAGCCCGATCCTGTGAGTTTGATTTCCTGTTGTTGTTACATTCTCGTCAGATTTCGATTCCGGCAACTTTTTTTTTTTCTCACTCGTTTTCAATTCATGTGGCTGATCCGGCGTCAGAGAGAAGGTGGTGCTGGCGATCGTGAAGACGATGAAGAGCCCCCGTAGCGCGGTGCTCAAGACGTCCATCATGGCCTGCGCTGACATCTTCAGCTCCTTGGGCAACCTGCTCTCATCCGTCTCCGACGACGCCTTCGACAAGCTGGTACATGCCATGTCGCGCTCGCATCCCCACTCACCCTCAAGCAGGAGAGCCCAGTTCGCAGTTGCTGATTTGAGTTCATTCGTCTCCGTTGGCAGCTGCTCCAGCTCCTTCTGAAGGCGTCCCAGGACAAGCGGTTCGTGTGCGAGGAGGCCGAGAAGGCGATGCGCGCAATGGCGGCATCAATGCCGCCACTGCCACTGCTGAAGAAGCTCAAGGCGTACGTCCACCACGCCAACCTCAGGGTCAGAGCCAAGGCCGCCGTCGCCATCTCCCACTGCGCCGCCCGGATGGTACGCCACACCCTGACTCAGCTCAGTATCGATTTCAGAGACTCAGAGACCCTGACCCATCTGTTGGGCGTGTGCGCAGGACATCGAGGCGATGAAGGAGTTTGGGATGCCGGCGCTGCTGCAGGTGGCGGCGGAGCTGCTGAACGACCGTCTGCCTGAGGCGCGGGAGGCCGCCCGCGGCGTGGTGGCGTCGATGCACGCGGCCTTCGCCAAGGACGCCGCTGCTAATGGTGGCCACGAGGACGACGACGCGGCCGCCGCGTCGTGGGAGAGCTTCTGCTCGCTCAGCCTCCCTCCCATCTCCGCGCAGGCCGTCGCCAAGATCACAACCGCCTCCACTTCCTCGTAGAAACGACGACGCATCCGTTGTTTGGGCTCGTTATCAGATTCGGTTCAGAAAAAAGTACTTGCGCTAGTTTGTCGCTGCTGCTGCCGCGGTAGAGTTTGTTTGTTTGCTTTGCGAGTTTGTTTTGTTTGTTTCTACTCCATGCTATCTCGCATGGTTAGTTCTGTTAATTTTTTATCCCATTGTTCAGATGGCTTACTCATGTCTGGTGTGGTGCCACAACATCAACAAAAAAATTGAAAAGATTCTGAACACATGGGACCAGCAGCAGTAGAGATGAAGAAAATTCAGCTTGAGAAGTAGACAAGCCGGAATTATTTTTGTCCCATGTGTTCACTGAACTTTCAGTGTCTAGGATGACTCTTATGTGTGGCTTAAGCTTAAGATGGGGGTCAGAGACTGAGATGGGCACCGGCCACCGAGCCTCAAGCTCATCCAGCAAAGCAACCGAACAAAACCAAGCTTCTCTCAATCCCAGTGGCGAAGCCACATTGACCTTGCCTGGTGCCCATGCACCAGGGTAAGAAAAGAATTACCACTAGCTAGATAAATTTTTACCATGTGTTGCTATCAGTTTATAAACGTATCCTTAGCAGTGCACCACCATGAATTTAGAGCGGGCTTCGCCCCTGCTCAATCCCCAAATCTGTCGCGTCCATCGGAAAACGACGTGATAATCTTCCTTAGCCAGCAACCTTCAAAAAAAAGAGAGAAAAAAAAAGAAAAAGGAACAGTCCGAGCCTCCGAGGCATGCGCATGTTCGTCAACAGTCAAGCCTGTCACTGCCAGTGGCTTCAATCATTGCCGTGTGAGAGGTGAGAACCAACACCAGCAGCAACATTCCTAGGCGAGCAGCTGGCTGGTTGCTTCAAGGAATCGGAATCCTCCTCCCATCTCTTATCCATACACCTATCACCCGTGACCCCCGTCTGCGTCACACGGATTTTGGCTAGTTGCACGAGCGTCCATGGACGGGAGCAGCAGCAAGAGCAAGGTGGTTGAGCTCAAGCCGCACACCGACGTCGCCGAGGAGGACCCTGCCCGCCGTAGTAGAGGTCCGGACACGGATGAAGCCGACGCCAACGACAAGGCGCCTCGCCGGAGCAGGCGGGTTGCTTCCCTCGACGTCTTCCGCGGCCTCACCGTCGCGGTAAGTCTTTACGCCTTCTCCTTCAGGCTTCCTCATTCATGGCAGCCAAAGCCATCAGCAGTAGTAGTAGGCTAGTAGGTAGGAAAGTTTCTGAAGTTGTTCATTATTGCAAGCCTGGAATTGAGTGAAGTGTATATGCAGCTGATGATACTGGTGGACGGCGCCGGCGGCGAGTGGCCGGTCATCGGACACGCGCCGTGGAACGGCTGCAACCTCGCCGACTTCGTCATGCCCTTCTTCCTCTTCATCGTCGGCATGGCCATTCCCCTCTCCCTCAAGGTTCGTTTCGTTCGTCCGTCCATCCATTCATGCTGTTCGTCTCACGTTCATGCCCTGTAGTCTGCATCGATTGGTGTCCCTTTCAATTCATCACTACTCTTGCACGCCACACATACGACGCCATCGCTCAAGTCTGAATTCGACACTGATCAACTGAAAGCTACTGTTACTGTTTCATAGTCCTTGGCATAAACCTTTTTCTTGTATTGGGACAAATGTGCAGAGAATCCCGGACCGTGGCCGAGCCGTGAGAAGAGTAGTCATAAGAACACTGAAGCTGCTATTCTGGGGCATCCTGCTGCAAGGTTAGGTTATTCTGCTGTATACGCCCGCCCTTCGAATCGTTTTCTTGGCACATTGCCAAGTCTCTAGGCTCTAGCAACAAAGCTGATTAGCAATTGGCGAATGTACTCAGGAGGTTACTCCCATGCTCCGGACCAACTGACTTATGGAGTCGACATGAAGCACGTAAGATGGGGTGGAATCCTCCAGGTACGAATCTGAATACTGCTGTTTCTGAGCCTTTGAAAAAAATGGGGATGTGTGCTATTCAAAGTAATTGGTTCTTGCTCCTGCAGAGGATTGCTCTTGCGTATTTGGTGGTAGCAGTTCTAGAGATTGTCACAAAAGATGCAAAGATTCAGGATCAGTCAAGTTCAGGTTTCTCTATATTCAGAATGTATTTTTCTCAATGGTATGCAAGGTTTGATTTTCTGTCAAGTTCTGAAAGGTTTTGTTTCGACGCGCTAACAGTTCCTATGTGCATTTGCAAGGATTGTTGCATGCTGCATCCTAGTGATCTACCTGGCCCTTGTCTATGGGATTTATGTCCCTGATTGGGAGTTCAGGGTGCGAAATGTTGATAGCCCAAACTATGGGAAAGTGTTAACGGTGCGTGGTTCCTCCATTCTTCGATGATGGACTTCATTTCTCGCGTTCCGAAAGTTAGCTAATTACAATTTTGTGAAATACTACAACTCATCTGCAGTGTTCCTAATGTATAGGTGACGTGTGGTACAAGAGGGGTACTAAACCCTCCTTGCAACGCTGTAGGTTACATTGACCGCAAAAATCCTTGGCATCAATCATATGTACCAGAAACCAGCATGGAGAAGGCACAGGGTTTGTGTTTTCTGACAAAACAAAGCTTTGCTCGTGCTTAGGGTTGTTTTCAGTGATTAATTCAGTAGTGCTATGCTGGTCTATGCAGGCCTGCACTGATGATTCCCCACATGAGGGTCCTTTCAGAAACGATGCCCCAGCATGGTGTGTTGCGCCATTCGAACCTGAAGGGATACTAAGGTACCTGTCATGCCACATCTATTACCCTAGCATATTCAGAGCTAAGTTCTTACAGTCGCGGTAGCAAATGGTAACTGAATGTGAAGTGTAAATCTGCCTGTATTTGGCCTGCTCAATGGGATTCCTCGTCTACCAATTCAGGCTAACTGATAATGTCGATTCCGCAGCTCACTTTCTGCAGTGTTGAGTACGATCATTGGTGTTCACTATGGGCATGTGCTTGTCCATATGAAGGTGATACTATTATTATCTCTCGTTTTCAGCTCTATTACGGTGTGGTGTCAGAAAGCAGAGATCGCAACAAGCATACTGGCATAGTGACATGTGTTCTTGTTTCTGAAATTCCAGAGTCATACAGACAGGCTGAGGCAGTGGGTTACCATGGGCATAGCTCTTCTTGTCCTCGGAATCATACTACACTTCTCACATGGTAAAACATACAAATAACTCAAGTGTCATCTTTCATATGCATAGCACATCTGAATTCTGCTTAACAAGCAGCTGTTTTACACATTTCCTTGTAGCAATTCCACTTAACAAGCAGCTCTACACATTCAGCTACATCTGCGTCACTGCCGGTGCCGCTGGAGTCGTGTTCTCTGTACTCTACTTCTTGGTAAATGTCGTGTCCACGATTCCGTACATTCTGTGTCTGAAGATTGATTGGAAAAACCCTGGAGATCAGCGCTTGCTTTGTAGGTTGACATCGTGAGCCTGCGCTATGTCTTCGCACCACTGCAGTGGATCGGCATGAACGCGATGCTGGTGTACGTGATGGCCGCTGCAGGCATCTTCGAGGGGTTCCTCAACGGGTGGTACTACGAGGGCACCAACAACACTCTGGTAAACAAAAGCTACTGAATTTCTTCAGCTGAGTTGACGAGAGCACGCAACTAACAGAAGCTTGTGTTGGTTTGGTTGGATTCCTTACAGGTTTACTGGGTGAGAAAGCACGTGTTCGTGAAGGTGTGGCACTCCACCAGGGTGGGCATCCTCCTCTACGTCCTCTTCGCGCAGATCCTCTTCTGGGCACTCGTCTCTGGCGTCCTCCACCGCGCTCGCCTCTACTGGAAACTCTAGCGAGGATCATCATCACACACGGTAGCATGTTCTTGTTTGAATTGCACATGACGATACAGATACCTCAAACTCAAATCAGATGTATGTATATATACAAGCGAAGTCAGTAACGCAAATTGCGGCATTGCACGTCACAGACTGATGTTAGTAATTCGCATGACTGAATCATACGGCAACGAACTACAGATAGTCCGGCAGAATGGTCATCTTGTTATGCACCAGGTGTGGAAGCCGTGCGTGCACCCCGGCAGGTCCGTCACCTCGCCCGCTTCCCGCGACATGTCCTCGAAGCAGATGGGGCACGACGGCGCTCCTCCCGGCCAGGTCACCACCGCCGTTCTCGACGCACACCAGCATCAGCGCCTTGGGCTCAGGTAGACGAACTCGAAGTGAACGCTGATGTCAACGCTCACCTCGAACGTGGCGCCTCCGGCGCGGCCGCGGTGCACGGCCATGGCGAGGTCGCGCTCGACGCCCAAGGGCACGGCCTCGTCCCAGCGCACCGGGGACAGGTTGTGGTACTCCTCCTCCTCATTGCTGCTGAGGCTGTACTTACTTGATCGCCCGGCCGATGAGGCGGCGGTAGTGGTCCGACCCCGACGCGCCGCCGGAGGAGGAGGGGTTGTCGTCCAGGGCCAGCCATCTCTCCGTGCTCAGGCCCCTGGGACGGCGGACCCGCCCGATCCGGCCCCCGATCCCTAGCCACGTGTGGCACTCCATCATTGCCAGATGCAGCACCAGCACGATCCGCGGCCCAGCGCCGCCGGGCGGCCGCGCCTTCACGTCGAGCCCCGTCGTCTCGGATGTGATCGACACCGAGTTTGGCATGGGCGGTTTTGGTTCCTCGTCCATTGCTTGCATGCGCGGGCGGCGCCTTCAACTGCGGCGAGCTTGGCTGTGCTGCGAGATGCGGCGTCACGGCTATTTATCGCGGCCAAGTATACGTAACGAGTCAACAACGGATTCCGATTCCGAGTCACCCGATTGGGGGCCGTGAAACCCACCCGATTACATATACGTCTTGAGGTTCAGGTGCTTTGTTGCTGAGGCCGTGAAACCGATTTGCGACTCGGGACGTCGGTGCCGCCGTCGTGTCCAGAACATGCCCCGGCCGGCTGCCACGATGGCCAGCATGCACGGACACGGGAACGCGGGCACCGTTAGCCCACACGGCGACCTCATCGACCTGGGCCTGGGCGTCACGCCCAAGACTGAGCTTCGTCTCCTCGGGAGAGAAGGCTACACCGTACACAACCAGTCGTTTAATTCCACGACGAGGAAGCGGTTTCATTAACAAGGAGAGTTTACTGACAAATTGCAAATCATCTCGGTGAAATGGAAGTACAACAACGAGCAATTGAATACGAGAGAGCAGTTGTTGAAGCTGAAGCTAGCACCGGGCGTGGAGTCCGTACAGCTCCTATGCAGCAATGGTGCGTCCACCGTCGGCGCAGATGACCTGCCCGGTGACGTAGGACGCGGCGGGCATGCAGAGGAACGCGACGAGGACGCGATCTCCTCGGGCTGCCCGAGGCGGCGCAAGGGCACCCGCGCCTCCTCCGCCGCCACCCCCGCCGCCGCCATCTCCGGGTCAATCTCTAGCCCGCTGGTGCTGGCGATGTCCGTATGGACGCCGCCCGGCGCGACGCAGTTGACGCGCACGCCGTCCACGGCCCACTCGGCGGCGAGGCTGCGCGTGAGCTGGTTCAGCCCGCCCTTGGTCGCCGAGTACGCCGCCATCGCCGGGTACGCGACGAACCCGGCGATGGACGACACGTTCACCACCACGGCGCCGCCGCTGCTGCTGGTAGCGGCGGCGACGAGCAGCGGGTGCGCCAGCTGCGCGAGGTGGAAGCAGGACTCGAGGTTGGTGGCCATGAGGCGCGCGTAGTCGCTGAGCGCCGTATCCGTGGCGCCGCGAATCATGGTCTGCCCGGCGTTGTTGACGAGGATGTCCAGCTTGGGCCCCAGCTCCGCCCGCGCCGTGGACACCAGCCGCTCCCGGTCGCCGCGCACCGAGACGTCGCAGACGGACGCCGTGACGCGCCCCGTCAGGCGGGCGTCGGACGCCCACGCACGCAGGCACTCGTCCAGGTCGCCGCCGGTGCGGGCGCACGTGTGCACGCGCACCCCGAACCCCGCCAGCTCCTCCACGATCGCGCGGCTGTCAGTCACAAGCCAGAAACATGAGCGACTGAACCTGCATCTACGCTGGCATGGGCAGGCATGCATGCATGTATGTGTAGTTACCCGATCCCCTTGCTTCCTCCGGTGACGAGCGCCGTCTTGCCGGCGAGGCTCCACCGCTCCTGCCTGCTCCGGCTGGCCGCCGCCGCCGCCATAGCTGTAGCTCGCACTCTGCACTCGTACTGTCACACAATTGGTAGGTCGGTGTTTCTTTGTGGGAAACGGAAGATGTATATATGGATATATCGCATTGTAGTCGCAGTCTCGGCGTATATATACTGAGATTGTGATTGATACAGGCTACTGAGTCTGTGAACGGCACTAGCCAGGCCAGTGACCAGTTCATTGGATTCTCCAACACAGGATGAACCGATGCCTAGTTTGTTCGCCTTGTCTGACGTGCATTGTGAACATCCACTGGCGTGTTTTCCAACTCCAAATGCAGTCACGCAGGTGGC